>JAQBSW010007138.1:0-43060 GCA_029291075.1 Eudiplozoon nipponicum
GAAGATTTCCAGATAACCTCAATGACTCTCCATAAACAAGTTCTGCTATGGATGTTCCTAACTGAGCTCTGTATCTGTTGCGCATTGCCAACAAAACTATGGGTAAATCATGTATCCAACTGGATCCACCACTGCAGCGTAATGCAGCCTTCAGCTCCCTGTGCAGTCTCTCAACCATCCAATTAGCTCTGGGATTATAAGCACATGTGTGTCTTACTTCTTTCCCCATTGTTTTCAATGATTTGATAAACAATTCAGACATAAACTGGCTACCACGATCAGTAGTTACTCTTACTGGTACACCATATCGCGACACCCAATTATGCAAGAACATAAGTAAGACTTCTTGAGCTGTCATGTCCCTCAGGATTGCTACCTCAAACTGACGACTGAAACGATCAACCTTCGTGAGTAAATACTTTTGGCTATAAATTTCAGGCATTTCTACTATATCAATAAGAACATACATGAAACGACCCGCTGGTATACTAATCGTTTTAATGTCAGTTTTGGTATGACGCCAAACTTTACATGTTTGACACCGGGCACATTTCCTTACCCAAGCTCTTATGTCTTTCGACATCTTAGGCCATACATATCTATCAATGACCATCCTGATAGCTGCCTTAATGGAAGGATGACTGAATTCATGTAGCTGTTGAATTACCTTGTACCTTAATTCTAACGGTAATAAGGTCTAGGTTGGCTCCTGGAGATTTCACATAATAACCACTTATCTCCAATCTTCCTGCGAGTATATGTAGGATTCTTTGCCAACACAGCTACTAAAGGATCAAGACCTTTTGCTTTCATCAATTGCTGGACAAAATCATTAGAAGATACAACAGAGCATACGAGTGACTCCGAACTAATCATATCTTTATCTGATACGTCTGGTCTACTGAGAGTATCTGCCACCATATTCTCTTTTCCTGAGAATGACTAATGGTAAAATCAAATTCTGCGAAACGGGTTATTTGTGATTTCACCCGCCGAGAATAATTTAGCCTATTCGCTTTCCAAAGGATACTTAACAACGGTTTATGATCAGTTAATATCATAAACTGATGTCCATCTAGGTAGTGCTCAAAATGCAACACTGCAGAATAAACTGCTAATAACTCCATTCCAAGCGTGTCATATCGATTCTCACGATCTTGGAGTTTCCGACTATAGAATCCAATCGGCTTGATTATACCATTATCCCGTTGATGTAATACTGCTCCTATGGCTACATCGGAAGCATCTGTGACCAGCTCAAACGGCTGAATCCAATCCACAGGTGCTAATGTGGTTATTTGGCTTAAAAGATCTTTGGCTCTCTGGAATTTGTACTTGTCGTCTTAGCTAAAATTAATAGGTCAGGACTTCTTGATCGTGCTCCGTTCACGAACTAAATGTCGAGTTAGCGACCCCAAAATTCCAGCTAAATCTGGTATGAAAGGTCGATAGTAGCTAATCATGCCCAAAAATCTACGCAACTGGCGTACAGTTCTGGGTTCTGGCACATCCTTGATTGCTTGTACCTTATCTTCCATGGGCTTGATTCCATTCTTGGAAATAGTGTGTCCAAGAAAGTTTACGGTAGAGCAACCAATCTTGGTCTTTTCTGGTTTCACTACCAATCCATAATGTTCCAGCTTAGAAAAAACGACGTCCAAGTGCTCCCGGTGTTCCTCCCTAGATTGACTATATATAATGATGTCATCTATATACACTCTAAGAAATGGACAGTCTTGAAGAAGTTCCTCCGTCAGACGCTGGAATGTCTGAATTGCATTCTTTAAACCAAAAGGCATACATAAGAATTCATGCGATCCTCCTCCAGGGAATCGCACTGCTGTGAGTGGTATAGATTCTGCCTCCATAGATACTTGATAGTACGCCTTCTGCAGATCTAACGTTGTATATACCTCATACCCCATTATATCTCTGAGCAAAGTACTCTGGTTCGGTAGAGGATACGAATCGCCTTTCGTTACCGAATTCAATAGACGATAGTTACCACAAACCCTCCATTGACCTGGTTCAGGTTTGGGAACAACCACTATTGTAGATGCAAAGTTGGAATTTGAACGCCTACAAATTCCTTCTTCTCTCAACCGCTTAAATTCTTCAATAGCAACCTGCTGCTTGTGTTGTGCTAACGGTTGAGACTTCGACGAACAAGGTAGTGGCTCAACCAACTCGATTTGGTGTTCTATGCCTGTCTTTAAACCCTTGCGTTTAGCATTGAATGGTAGAAACACGGCCAGGTGTTTCTCGATGACATCCGCCAAGTCATCGGCGACGACGGGTCTGGGTAGTCTCACTGACCTAACTACTGAGGTCCCAGTCTCAGCATAAGTCACTATCCCAGTGCTTTGTCCAATGGTTCCAGATTTGGGATCTAAAGCGAGATTAAAATGGATCAAAAAGTCCATCCCAATAATGTTATCCTTTATATCAGCGACCAGAAAATTCCACGTAAATGGAGATTTCTGCCCCAATGTCACTGACAATTCTTTAACTCCCTTAACCTCAATTGGACTTCCATTAGCAGCCCATAGTTGGTAATCGAATGTGGGGCTATCTATTTCCACCACATCGGATCGAACTATGCTCACCTCTGCATCAGTTATAACGAACTTATTGTTGCTATAACCAGCAACCTCTTTAAGATTACCGTCCAACCGAAATCTAACATATTTACGGACTGTATTACCGCGCGTCTCTTCCATCGAAACTTCCGAACCTAACTTCGATGATTTTAGTATGCCTCGAATATGCACACCTTGGAGCCTTGCATGCGCAACCCCCCCTACGGCTCCTATTAGCGGGGGCTCCATTAGTTTTCCGGCAGTTTAGACCAGGCTACAGGAAGACTACTTCCTTTCCATAGGGAACCACCCAACTTTGGAAACGTGCATCCCCCTCCTGACATTTTCCAAACTCGGCGTATTTACGATGTGATATGCACCACTCGCGTGGTCCTTCTACACTCTCACGCGATTCGCCTCTCCAATGCTTGGAATTTGAACGTTGACTCCGAGAATTTACCCTACCTCTGTTGGAACTTTCCTCATTGTTTTTTATACAACCTACATCCCTGCGGAGGGTACTTAATTCATTCTCTATGGTCAGGAGTCTCTCTGAGATATTTCTGAGTTGCTGCTCCAGGCGTGAATCTGCGGTTACTGCATACACCTTAGGTTCCTTCTGACGATACACTTTATCCAACCCTTTGGGCTTCTTTGGCCACTCTAGTTCCAATGTATCATATACATCCAAGGTGGCTCTTAGTCTAGCAGGCCATTCTGCTACAAATATTCTATTTATAACTTCTTCAGATATATCAAGCCCGATGGATTTTGAAATAAGTCTGTCATAAAATTCAGATGGTAGTTGATTTCCCAACTTTTCCTGACGTAACAAGTCAGTCATCCGTTCAATCCTCTCGGGTTGATATCGTCCATGGAGTTCTTCGACTAGAAGCTCAAATGCATTTTCTGGTTCGTTCTCAGTAACAAAATTACTGAGTCTAAATAGATTCTTTTTTAATGGCTCAGGTAAGCACCACCAGGCCGAGGCAAACCTTTCTATAGGGTCGGTCATCCGTTTTAGTTTAAAATAAAATTTTGCTTCTTCGACCCATTCAGAATGGTTGTCTGGTCTGTACATATTAAGCTTAACATTGCTATCCATAGAATTGCGGCAAAAGCGATTACGTATATCATATCTTTCCACATAGAGGATCCTGGCGCGGTCGCCATTTTTTGTAGAGGCCCGTTGGTCACAACCATAAGAGAGCCTCTGGGATGCCAGGCCCGGAAAATCCATATATGCGGTATGACCATCTAATTTGGAACACTGAAGTTCCTCTGAAATATCTTTTAAGCTACAATCCTTATGTCCACTTGATAACTGCTCTATATCCTCAATATTTAATAAACCAGCCATAATATTATTAAATTACTTGCAATTTATATATTATATTAATTAAGCTTACCAGGATACGCTGATATTCACAGTTTACAGAACAAGACGGTGGTGATCTTAAAAAAAAATATCCCCGTAAATAACCTGAAGCAAATTTGAGATTCTTCACACTGATAAATAATCAGAACAATAGATGAGTGGATTTCAATAATTTTTTTAGCAAAGATATCGTAGATGAAACCACGCGGAGTTCCGTTTGTGCAATCCAGCAACTCGACAAGACAAGTCAAAAACTTCGACAATATGAACAAAGCAACTTCCAAAAACATTAAAATATTTTTTTTAAAAATACAATATTGTTTTACGAAACCAGCGATAACATCAAATGTCCAAAAATAAAATTTGATTTATTTTTATATGAGGAGTTAATTGATGTCCAATAATTAAATTAACCTCCACACCATGTATGTTCAATTATTTTTTTATTTTTTGGTGTGGTTAAACTTAAACGAAGATTTCCAACACGATGTCACTAAAATTACTCTTAAACTAATTTATCTCCATACATACAACGAGTGTGCTTTCGTTGCTATGATATATGTATATATATAAACATAATTTTAACCAGGGGTTTTATGTAAAAATATCTTTTCAGTACCAAGTTTACGATTTGGATATTATGCCTGCTTACGATCTGCCTCCTTAAGCTTATATAATAGCAAATAAATAACTATGCGGCTAGAATGGTGCTTGATAAAAAAACAATTAAGTTATGATGATGTCAAGGATAGACATGTCTAGTCATGGTCGCACGAGGATTCGGATATTTCATGATGTATAACAACCACTTCTCAAAGATTTATTCTAAAAAATCTAAATTGTGTTAAATGATAGATTAGAGACAGTTATTAAATCTTTGACAATGACTTATGAAGACCGCTGAAATCACGTAACGTTGCGACTTAGACGGTTAAATTCTCTAATTCATTAAGATAAGAAGAATCAGCAATGAGAAAACTACTGAAGTCAAATAGTGAAATTACACCCAATTGATGCACAGCTATAGGTAATTTATTTAATGAAATGATGACATGAAGACGTTTTATACACATTTTGACATATAAAATGAATAACAATCTGTCGAGAGTGTTCGGTAAACTGTTTGAATTATGCGACAAGATTTTTCAAAAAAGAATCTAACGGAATTCCATGCGCACACACAAATTTATCAAATGAAACTTAGTTCATGTACAAATTTCCTTAGATTATTCAACTGCGAAAAGCTAATAATCAACATACAGCAGCTGAAATATGCTGGTGTCTATCATGTTAACTTTGTGAAGTTAAAGCGAACATTATTGTGGCTTAGATGGCAATACTTGTCAACAATGTATTCGACCACTGTGTAGATATAAAAAAAAAATTTGAGAGGTTTATTTTTAGTTCATAGCAATTCAAACAAATTGGGGCATTTTAATAGAAAACATCAAAGAAATCAAAAAAGGAATTTGAAGCCTAGAAAAACCTGAAAAAATACCATCGCTGCAAATTTATTGAATGCATGCGCTTGAATTTCATTAATCATAGGCTTGTTAAAGAGAATAGCAACGTAGAAGCAGGAAAAGCTGATTGACTACAAAATATCGCAAATTATATTTGACATCTTTAACAATCCAAAATTCAATAACTTAATGCACCGTGCTACTGAAGCATCTTTACTCGGTCTCAAAATTCTTTCACAATAATGGTCTTATAATGTTCTGCACGGTTAAAAATTTCAATTTATTTACGACAATGTATTTCTGTTCTAGATTGTGCATTGTAGAAAACTGTTTCGACCGCAAGATGATTAAAATGATTTTTTATCTTATCCTTGGAATTTAAAATATTTTTTTTATATTTAATTATGTTGCGCCCATTCAGATATTCTGCAAGTATTTCTCTGAATGCCTAGAAACTGTAGCGCTAATAGAACCGTGTTTGTCCTCTTTCTGATTTGGATAATGCGTAAACCTAATTAATAAATCGACTACTTTCATTTGACCATTTATGATAATGAGAATGGTAGACCTGTTCACTGTGGATAACAATATGAGAAACTTGTTTAAATTCCAATTTACACATATTACAAAATCAAAATCGATTTCGAATAACGATTCTTAGAATAAAATAATATTTGCAATATTATCATAAAAAGCTTTTTTTAAATTTAACAAATGAAATTCACCATTATCGAAATTAATCTCAAATCGCATTTCATCCTATGTGGGAGATGCTGTTCAAACATTATTTCTGAATTAGCCACTATATAATTCATGAAATTATTCCTGCAAATACTTTGTACACTTAATTATTTAAACATTGAATTATAACTGGAAAAATGAGTGCATTTAAGTGAATTTATATACAACAACATATTTGTCATGCCGCTTTAAATTGTCAACTACTGGTGGCCTGTTCGCTCTCTTCGTTGGCAATTACAATATGGAAAATACACAGATAGGGTGAGAATCAGCACAGATTCTAAAAACTTTCAACGGTGCGTGTTTTATTTAATTTCGATGTATTGATTTAACGATAACAGCAATGGTCACCAACATTTATCACAAACTCTTTATGCGCAATGCTAATGTGAAACTGAAATTACAACACACTGCTTCATACATTTACTACGTATAATTTATTGATACACAGAATATCACGTGCGTTAGTATGTACATATACATACGTGCCAGATTGTTTGTTTTTTTATTATAGCGAAAAAAATATTTTTCGAATATTCGTCTTGCATCGAATTTATTTTCTGACACTCTCCCAAAGCATTAATAAAGAACCCTTAACTAATTTTAGCATTTTCTTACAATTTCAGAATAGCGTGCCCTCTTTTTCATCATGTAGGTCATTCGAAAATACTTCATTTAATGAGGTCAGTGTTAAATAATAAGTCGGATGTGTGCAAAAAGGAATTGCCAGTAATCGCAATTAATTATACTTAATTTATTACTTTGCAGTTCTAAACATATAAACACGCACAATCATAACGCATGTGTATCCAGTTAATCAAAGGGTTTTTTATTAAATCACTGTAATTTGAATTGGATGAGTGTACGCATTTAGACATATGCACACGCAAGAAGATGATGTACACTTATCTAGTGAAAAGCCAGTTAGGGATAACAGATCTACCAGGAAAAATAAATCATGCCAATTAAACGAAATTTACCACTTGAGATATTAATTGTCCAATTTCTTGATACGATGAGCTTACTAAAAAAAGAGGTCGGAACCGGTTCATAATTTATCCGAAGTAAAAATGGGACCGTGGGCCCAAATGTATTTTTGCGAAGCAAGTACGGGAGAATTAATCGATTTCATGGCGCACTAAATAATTCTTTCAATAAATACTCACCAAAATATGTATTCTAATTATTAAAGTTATTTTTCGGCCAGCTCTGCCGACTGTCATTGTTCGGATTCGCACTCTCTTTATTGCACGAACAATGAAATAGCCACCGAATTATCATTTTGTACTTAAAACAAATATCAATTCCTTTTCCTTACCAGTCGCACAACATCGCAACATTTTCGGCAGTCGCAGGTTTTGTCGTTAGTCTTGTTATGCTATTTACTTGAAAGAATAGATTTCGAGTTAGGCAAATGTATAGTTGAGTTTTCAAATGGACTTCAGCAATAGTTATAGTTCTAGTAGTATTGCTATGAAATATTAAAAGACGCAAGCGCTCTGGGCTGGACTAACTTAATTAGTTAACCCTGAAATTTAGATTGTCATCGATAGATTATTCATTTAAATGCAAACGTAAACAGCTGTAGATAACGTGAACAGTTAATCAAGAAAAGATGCATTATTTAGATAAATCTTTTAAGCGACTACCTACTAAACAGCAATTTATTTTCTAACTCAAAACGAGAATTTACTTGTGATAATATTTTCTTGCCTTGACAATTCTTCAGAACATTCTGTGTCGAAATAATTATCAACGCTGCTTATGGCCTCTACTTAAAGAGCTATTATGCTCTAAGGAAATGCACTCTTTACCACATTTTTTAAAGCCCAAATGATAACTTAATTAAATATTTATAAAAGAAACACTTTGAGAGCAACAAATGACGGTAATTGATTTCCTTTGATAAATCCAGTGCACTCTAGGAAATCGACGACAATAAATTGCCTAAGAGGCATTACGCAAATTGCCAATTTTAAACAACCAGACATGCACACAACTGCGAACATTATACGAAATTAAAAATCGTGGCTAGCAATGAACTTGCATATTTTACCAACTTGATATATATATATATATATATATATATATATATATATATATATATATATATATCCATCTTAAATTAATTTGCATGTTTCTATAACAATATATTTCGCTAAAGTGTATAAAAAAACATTTCGTTGAGTTAAAATACAATACTAAAATAAAAACCGTCTACTATTTTATATAATTTTAAAATATACAACAAAAACTGTTTTAGGCCTTTTCTAAAATCTACAAGAATTCACAATTATATTTAAAGGAAATTTTGCATGTGTACAGCATAAAATATTGAATGAAATATTTAAAAAAATATAAACAGCTATATCAGGATTTCTATTACACAAAATTGCAGGAAGCCAGAAAACTTTCGATATGCATATATTCAACAGATTTTTGAAATTATGATTATCGTTTTATTCTTTGCATTAAACTGACTATTAGGACAAGAACGATTTTCTTGCTATGTCCCTGTCCTACCTTTATCAAAGGCTCGGAATACTATCGAAATTTATATTTAACGATAAGAATGATAACACAATATTTTACATAGAGGAAGCTTACCCAATTCCGAATTCTGGTTAAGCATTCATATATGCAATTTTGAATTTATAAGCGTGGCAATGTTTAAAAGTTACCTAATGACTGGATACTCTGGAGGCTAAGCGTCTGCTTTGATCATATTTCGGAGCTCGGTTAGCAAATCTAACCATATAAAGAATTTTAGGCTCGCATTTAAAACAACACCAAATAAAATAGTTGGACAGCGGCCTCCGTTTCTACTAGGTAAAAAAACTAATAGAGGAGTCTTCAGCCAGTGAGCAGCTGAAATCATAGACCGGTGACTTGCTGAATTGAATTTGCATCCTAATAAAGAAAACATCGTACATTGGTGCCAGCGGAGGTAGGCGGAAGAAGGCCTTCAGTGTAAGTTAATTTTGAGAATTATTTCTGACAATGTTGCACATATTCTTTAACTTTCAAACGTTTTATTTAACCAAAGTTAAGAGGCGATATTAGATATACCCACAGAAATTCCACTGGGACAATTTAAATGAGGAATGTATGAGCGGGTGGTAGATTTTGGTTCACACAATGAGCATAATAAACATCTTATTACTGCACGAAAATAATTCTACAGAAAAATTGAAACAGGCCAAGCTTGTAACGAGGTATTTTGTATAATCGCGGTGATCTAGCAGCCAAATTACCGTTATTGCCTGAATCAGAAAATTTAATGAGTATTTAGTCCAACTGTATCTTGATCTTTAACATAAAATTGGATGGATATCGGCTTAAGACTGCCGACAATATGGATGAACATTTTTTCAATTTAAAACATGTTGTCAATTTAATTTATTTTGGCTAATGTTTTCCTTAGACACTCTAGTAAGTAGACATCTCACTAAAATCACAGGTATTTACTACTTCTCTGTGTTTGGGATCTGTCTACCTGCGTAATCCTGTTAGCTATTATTATAATCAAGAAAGCTATCTAGATATAAGCACCTGATCCTTTTTAACTTACATATGTCAGTATAAACTAAGAATCGTTATCACTGCCCGCGCAACCAATTTTCCTTTAATCCTGTTAACTATGTTTAAATTCCGGTCCATATATAGTTTTATTGACAAATTGAAGTTGCCTTATCAACAGTTTCGTATATGGAGTTAGAAACAATTTTTTTGCCGGAGACTTAAATATATCTGGAACGTGAATAGACAGAATATTTTTAATTGTTTAGAGCGAATCGTCCACAAATTAATTGAAACTATGATGAAATTACATCATCTTTATCAACTAGTTTAGAGTGCGCGTAAAGTGAAAAATGCCGAGTCCGCTAAATTGCATGAAGAATGATATTTAGTTCACTGTTCGTTCTCTTCGTGATCATTTATAAAGGCAATTACTGATAGAGAATTTATGTGAACTTTGAGGTTCTCAGTCAAGTTCCTACAATAGCTCATTATTTTTTACCGATTCCTAACGTTATTTTTAGATGGATAATAAAATAGATTTAGAAAACACGTATTCTTGAATTCCACTTGATTCATAGAGGTACATTATTCGAGAAAATATTTAATAAAGCATTTAGGATAGCAAATATGGAATATTTAATATTAACACGATTAGCACCAGTGTGTGCCTCGATGACGTCATTATTTTCAATTTTAAATAAATTAATTACGCCGGTTAATAGCATTTCTTTAATTTGTGGGCATTTTTAAACACGAGAACTTATTCATTTAGGCTCGGAATATGTAATTTATTTTGGATATGTGGACTTGCCAATGGGACAGTGACAAATACCAATGATGATACGAATTTTCTTTTAATTTTCGTGTCCTAAAATAATACAACAGCTGAGACGATTTTTTGGCATAGTCAACTATTTCAAATATTTCGTCTTAAGAGTAGCTGAGGTCATTTGTACACATAATCAACATATAATATAATGGAGGCGAGACGAGCGAGGAGATCTGAGTCATTGAATTCTACATATTTCGAACTGCAGTACTACAATTTAATTAAAACTTGTGTATGTAAAGACCTACGCTGACGTAGATCAGAAAGCTTCATTTGAACTGGTGCCTGACGCCTCTCAAATTGGCGATCAGTCAAACCCACGCCATTAGTAATGTGAAATAGTTGATCCTGTTGTTTTCTTTACCAAGTAGTTGCAGGAAAATTATACGCGGTATAGTGAATGCTGTCGAAGATGCCAACTGATTATGCATATGTACTGGGTTAAAGGTTTTAATTATTGGAAGACCGTAAAATATTTCCTCTAGCCCAGTGTTCTACGTATCTGTTTAACGAAAGGCACAGTGTAATTTATTAAAGAATTCGGGTAGCCTAATATGACTTTGACTTACAGAAGGTTGCGAGTATTCGAAGAATTAAAAAAAACAATGAATTCTCGGATGAAAAATACATAACGAAAAACATACTTCATATAAATGCAAATAATAGGCCCTCTCGGAAATAGCACGGTGAAACATTATTTATTTATACAAATGGTATAGCTTGTCAGTGTGTTGTCTAGATTGGACCGCCCGATAACTAAATAAGCGAATTCAAGAGCGTTTGGGAATAAATACAGTTGATAAAATTAAAACATTGCCAAAAAGGAAAAAGACATTGTTTATAAAAATCAAACTCCTATTTACGCGTATTTCCAAGTGATTTTCAGAGCAAAATACGAAAAAGAGATATGCGCAGCGAAAGTTGTTGTATGCAAATTCACTTATCCTCTAAGAAATAATAACGTGCGTATATGATTGAAATATAAACTGGTGAATTGTGTGTGAGTTTGCATCAGTGTGCATTTGTGCAAGCCTAAGAATGTGCATTTCCTCTCTTTGTATGTTTTTGCAGAATAAATGAATTTAATCCAACTTAATCCTCTTGGCCTTCTTATTTGACTATATAAATTACAATTCATTACGATCGAATTGAGTTCTAGCATAAAGAATTGGCAATTCTAACTGTCAAAGTATGCATTAGGTATTGAGAACCTAGTAAAAAATTAGTTCAGTTGTGACCGGAAGGATAAAACAAAGAGAGCATGAACGGAAAGTATAATCTCATGCACATTCGTTTCGTGCTTACTGGCGACTCATCAGTAGGAGCCGGTATTACGCCCTTTAACCACTATATATTTGGGTGAGAAATTTGGGATAATAGGACGGTACAATCTGTTAGACGAATTTGTAAACCTATAGTAGTGAAACTAACATCATAGAACGTCTCAAAATGCGACTTCCACGATAACTCACTCTATATAATATATATACCGTGTCTGTAAATGATACTAACACTATGGCTATTGTGTTAGTAACCGATACCAACATTATTGTACCAAAAAGGTACATGGTACTAACACTATGGTTTCCAAGTCGGTACATGGTATAAATATGATGGATCTCATTTTATGCTTTTGTTCAACGAGATTGAGAATTACAACTATTTCTGAACACGTGTTACTCCAGTAAACCCGTACACTCTGGCCTTGATCGATATCAGTTATCACATTTCGCGGTATGCATAACATCATTAAATTCAATATATAACAGTTAAGTACTGTTTGTTGCGGAGAACTAATATATATGTAAGTATTTATTAGGTGTTGCGAAACTAGTAACAAATTAGTTTAGTTGTGACCAGACAGCATGAACGGAAAGTATAATCTCATGCACATTCGTTTCGTGCATACTGGAGACTCTAAGTGTTTTCTATTTTCCTTCTCTATAATTTATCTATGCTTTAATACGCGATTTATTTTCAGTTTAATATACAATATATATATTCGTAACTGCAGAGAGATTGTGCAGCTCACATTTCCAGTTAAGTACAATGTATTCGAGACTACTAGAGGTGAGATTCGCATATCTAATTTTTCTTTCCATATATATGCAATGCGGTTTGATCCTCGCTAGTCAGTTTTCTGTTGTACTCTGATGATGATCATGGAAGGTCGAAACGCGTCGGTACGTGTGACTAACAGTAGTTTTGCTGTTATTTTCGACGACTGGGATTGTTGTTAACGTCGTGCACGCAAACAAGATTTAAAGTATAGAATTGAGAAGACGTCATTCTAGTCGGATTCGATTCACTGTACAGCCTACGGCAAGGAATGAGGTCACATTATAGAAATCAGAATATGACGACTAATCGGCTAAAGTATGCCCAAGCACAATTTTGGTTTTACAGCCGGCGTTGACCACTAAACCTGCATCATTTTTAAACTCATTGTCGGGTTATAAAAACGTTTTCTGAAGAAATTCTAAATAGAGATAAATGACAAAATATCCATTAGAAATTGTCAAAATATTAGTTGTGCTTGCGATAAAAATTTACAAATGAGCAGTATAACCCTTTATTTAACTAAAAACAATGCTGGGATTGCCAAAGCCAACAAAATGTAGCATAATTAAGATTACCAAATATTGTCAGACAAGCAGGTAAGAAACTGCTATCAGCAAATTGATGAACTAAATAAAACGAAGTCATGTATTTCAAACGATTGTCACTTTGATGCTGCTTATCATAAGAAACTCATTTTAAATCCTTTATTTATTAATGGAATAGATATTTGCATGGAGCTTATTTTAAATGTGTCAAAATGTGTTTGAATTTATTAGGGTTAGCGGTGATATTTAAAGGTGCTTATTTGTATTGATTAGGAATAGGTTTCATATGACACAAAAACAGATCATTTTATGCAAAATTAACTGCACATCACACATTGTTTACTAAAAATAATTTATGTTAATACAAGGCAACATTTGTGGACTGGATTGTGGCTTATTTTGTAATAATGACATTCCAGAATGTATTTGTCAGTAACATCCATGATAAAAAAGGTTTAGAACAGACAAATATTGCATGTATTATTACCAATTATATATTGCTAACAAAAAGATCTATAAATGTATATATTTTTATTTTGTAGGATGATATTAAATTACATTGATTACAAAAATACGTTAGGAATACTTTTTTTGTTTTTCGTCCGTGTGCCAAATAATTTAAAACGCACACATTCAACGAATGAGAACTAAATAATTGAAGGTGACCCATTTACTGTCTGCATGCAGAGCTCGTAGAAAAAATCAGATACTAAATTTGATGGGCAAGTTAAAATACAAATTGATTTAATAAAGTCCTTTTACAACTTTCGTATAATTTTTGCTTTAAATCAAGTTTGCGAGCTTATTATTTAAAATAACATTTTATTTATAAAATGAAGATATTGACCTTAAGCGTATGTTGTGTCCACCTATATTGGATGGTCCACGTACATGTATGTCGTCTGTGTTTATTACCAGCGAATCGTCCAGACGAGACTTAATTATGCCTAATTCTGCAGTTAAATTATTCATTTGAGAAGTCAGTCCCTGAATCAACGTTTCCAATCCATCAGAAGCCATTTTTAATGTACTACAAATGCTTTATTTTTACTCAATTATATATAGAATTTTGCTCGCATATCGAGCAACGATTTAATAAAACAAATTTACAAATACTAATTTATTTATGTTCACTTCGGCTCGAAGTCTGCTTTTATCATTGGGCTGACTGCTTCATTCTTATACGGGCGCTTCTGCGAGGAATTTCAGTTGAAATAATGTCTGCCCTAGATAGGACTCTTTGGTCATTATTTGTCTTAAAAGTGGCTATTGCAACATAATAAATGTATATCTTTTTATTTTGCAGGATGATATTAAATTATATTGATTACAAAAATACGTTAGGAATACTTTTTTTTTGTTTTTCGTCCGTGTGCCAAATTATTTAAAACGCACACATTCAACGAATGAGAACTAAATAATTGAAGGTGACCCATTAACTGTCTGCATGCAGAGCTCGTAGAAAAAATTAGATACTAAATTTGATGGGAAAGTTAAAATACAAATTGATTAAATAAAGTCCTTTTACAACTTTTTTATAATTTAAAATAACATTTTAATTATAAAATGAAGATATTGACCTTAAGCGTAAACTCGTTTAAATGGAAACATGTAAAATCACAATTCTGCCTTCAAAGATAGGTCAAGAAGGTTAAAACTAAATGAAACGGAAATAAACGTACCTTAATTCACAAAGATGCATGGCAAACGAATTCATGCATGACACAGCAGCTTGTGAAAAATTTATTGACTAAACACACGTTTCACTACTTAGAAAACTTTTGTAATAAAATTGTTACTTGGAATAGGATCAAATACATGTCAGCAATGATAAATAAGGCCGAAAGAATTTTACGGGTACGTCCTATTGAAGTTAAATATGTGACTTTTACACGAGCACATAGAATTAAAAAAAAGTTGAGTCATTGATTAGTTCTAAATATTTTGACGCCGTAGATGATACAAGTAGAGTCGAGGGAAATAGTTTGCCTTGTATTTCAAAACACTAGCTTATTTTTCACGTGTGCCAACGGTTTTTTTTTATCCTGGGAGTAATTGATGCAAGATAATGTATTTCATCATCATGTCCAACCACACAAAAGTCAAGTGACTAATGTTTCACTGCCATATAACCATAAGGAGTGAAAAAAAGTATATAAGTGAATTTAGGCAAATTATTATTGAGATTTACGAGAGAAAGAGGGGAGTAGAGAGAGAAGGAATACCTTGCTACTATGAGTAAATTTATTAGGATAACTCACAGAAATGAAGCAAACTAAACCTCTCCACAACACCGTTATGGCCAAGTTAGCATTCGGGCAAGGCGACATCAGCAATACAGCTTCCTTGCGGATTTTACTGTATCACGTCATAAATAAACCAAACCTCGCAGCTAACTTTGCTCTACTAAGGAAAGAAAGTTACGACGATGATTGTACTAGATATCTGCAACAAGATCGCCACTAAGCTCGATTCGATGCCATATCGCTAAGGGTTTCTAACCAAGAACTGTGATGCGCACGAGGACCTCATCCCGGCAGACGAGTGGGTCCTATACTACCCAATTTGGATGTAAGTGACTTTAATTGTTTCTGCCATGTCAAAATCTGCCCATCTTGTTTCTTACGCCAATTTGGTGCTGGATAAGAGGCATACCCAAAACGTGACCGAGCCAACGAAGTTGATGGAGCCTTATTTGTTTTTTTAACAACGAGCACTTATTGTCAGATCCAAAAATACATCTACGGATGTCAACGTTAGTTATTCGTTGTTGGTAACCAACATGTTCTATACTTCTCAAACAACGATGATCGAATGCTTGTAAGCGTCTCAAATCATCAACTCTAAGAGGCCAAGTTTCACTAGCGTACAGTAAGACTGCGCGTAAATATGCATTGTAAAAACATCCTTTAAGGCAAAGTAGAATATTCGCGTTTCTCCATAAATGACGAAGGTTTGAGGAAGCTACTCTAGCTTTCGTGATCCGTATTCTCATCTCATTGGAGATATTGCCTACGTTATTGATAGAGCTCTCAAGATATGTAAACCTGTCGACTATGTCTAGATCTACATTCTGCAGTCGCAACTTTTGAGTGAGTGGTGGGTGATCCTGTAACAGTATGATTCATTTAGAGAGAGCATATTTCCTACCGAAAGACGGATCAACGTCTGTTAATCTATTCAAGATGGAACGGGCAGCACCCTGAATGTCGAATAATAGTACGATATCGTCCGCATAGTCAAAATCTACTAGTTTATCGCTCGGGAGGACTTCAACTCCAGCGTCCTGAATGTGTGGGAGAGTGTTGTTCATAATAGCATCAATTACAAAATTAAATAAAAATGGGGGAAGTGTACAACCTTGACGAACACCACTGCTGGTTGTAAAGTTATGCGTTAATTCGTTGTAGACCTTAACGCGACCGGAAGTATTTGTGTAAAGAGCACGTATAATATTAACAAATTTTGTGGGCACACAGCTTTTCGACAAGATATGAAATAAAACATTGCGATCCACCGAATCAAATGCACCCTTAAAGTCTGGAAAGACAAATATTGTGGGACGGTGATATAAATGTCTCTGTTCGAGAACTTGCCTTAACGTAAAAATATTATGTATACAACCTCGTCATGCGCGGAATCCGGCCTGTTCTTCTCTTGTATGTGATTCACGTGAAGCGCTATGACGACGTAGGATAATCGTAGCAAATAACCTTGATACGACCAGAGTCAAACTTATACCACGATGGTTATCGCACGAATTACGATTGCCTTTTTTGAAGATGGGAATGATGGTCGACTCATTCCAGTCAAGTGGTATGGTTTTCTCATTCCATATAGTATGAAGAAGTTTTGTCAACGCTCCTGAAATTATATCGCCACCATCCTTAAACAATCCTGGAAGCAAATCATCGGGGCCTGCGGCTTTGGGGCGTTTAAGAGATAGGATTGCATCGCGTACTTCTAACTCGGATGGTTCTTCGCGACTGATATTCCAAACTGTTGATGCAGACATGCTTTCGGGAATTGGAATTGACGCGGGTGGCCAAGAAAATTGATCTCTAAAGTGTTCAGCCCACATGTCAAGACGACTTATTTTATCGGTTATTAATTCGTTGTTACTATCATTTATAGTTTCGCTAACTTTTAACTTTTTCGGACCTGTTGCGCGGATAAGTTGGAACAAACAGCGACTATTACCTGACGCGAAAGCTACTTCCATTTCTTCAGCCTTTCTGTTCCAAAAGTTTTCTAGATCGCCTTTTAGACTGCGTTTAAGTTGGCGTCTTATATTGCGACGGGTATTATTATGAGTCGAGCCAGGTGGAATTTGGCGCCTTATTTCGAGTATCTCCATAGATTTTACAGAGAGACAGTGATTATTTCTACGGGGGCCTGCTATGCCACATACAGTAGTACCTGCATTGTGCATAGTGGAACTTATCTTTGACCAAAGTATATTCGGATTTTCGCTATTCAGACCAGTTAGATTAGCCTTTAGAATATTTTCATAGTTTTGTCGGAAGGACGGTTGTTCGAGTTTGCCTACATCAATTTGGGGTTTATTCTTAATTATTTTCCCGAAAAATTTTAGAGCAAATCTACAACGGATAAGTGCATGGTCCGAGTCGACATAAGTGTTCCAAAAAGAGCGACAATTCTGGATGCAACCACGCCATCTATAACTAATTGCTACATGATCTATTTGAGTCCACCGTTGTCCGGGTGCTGGAGGACGCCATGTAGCACGTCTAACACTACGTCTGAAATGTGTACTACTTAAATATAGTCTATGTTCAGCGCATTTATCCAAAAGCCGTTCACCATTATCATTGCGAGTCGAGCTTAGAGTGTATCTTCCACCTAAATGAAATTCTGTGTTTCTTAAGCGACCAACTTGAGCATTCATGTCACCCATAACCAGGACTATATCCGAACTTCGTGCTTTACTTAGTAAGGAGCTTAATTCGGAGTAAAAAGCGTCCTTGCTTTCTTCTGTGCTGCAATCGATAGGAGCATATGCAGATACAACGAAGAGGCAACGATGATAACGGTTTTTTGCTTTGATTTTAGTAGATGTATTTAAACGTGCTGCACACAATCGACTATTTAAAGGGATCCATTCAATTAAGCAAGCTTCAGCTCGCGCGCTAAGGGCAATATCAATGCCCCATTTACCGGCTTGAGAGGACTCTGTGGAACCAGATGTTCGAAGCCAATAACGCGTAGATAGGGATGGTGCAACTAGTTCTGTAATACACGTAGGATCCTGTATTCTGGGTTCAGATACGCAACATATGTCGATTTATAGTTTATCCAACGTACCAGAAAGAGATTCTTGCTGTCCAAGTTGTTTTAATCTTCGCACATTAAATGCGCCTACGTTAAAACCTAACTTAGGTTAAATGAATGATCGTCTACTAGAACCATTTTCGATATTTGGCAACCTGGTATTGGGCACAGTGTTATGATCTAAACCAACCATATTTATAGTATCTAAAAGAGTGTTATTGTTAGATTTAGAAGAAGAAGGGGAAGGAAAGGAGGCAGAATCGGAGATAGAGTTGGAGTTACCTGCAGTAGCCTGTTTTCGCTTATCCACCCTGCACGGCTCAGCAGATAAGGCGATACTTTTTATATTGCGCGACGGCCGATGCAGTATGAAATTATTGTAAGTTGTACTTGTCATGGTTATATGTGGACTGTAAAAGACACACATAACTTTAATTATCTTCATTCCATAAATAATTTACTGTAATTAATATTTAACTGGAAGTTGTAAATAATCACAATAAAATCACCCGAAATGTATATTTTTAATAATCTTGCATGTGGTTGAAATTGTGAATCAACGCATACATTCAAAAGCTTTTTGAGAATTTTCCATAACTTCCAATTTTATTCTTGGAGTATTTTGTACACATATGTCCGGGGATGTCATTCGATTGTAGTTCAATTTCCAAACTAAACTGCATGCAAACTCCATGAAATGTCACAAATACCGTTCATACTACGGCGTCCCCGGCAAGCAACGCGCTCTGTATCAGCGCGGAAACACCTATTTATTTCGGATGTTTAAATGTTCGATGTTCCGAAATGGCTGCCAACCGCCCGGTATGGAGAGGTATAATCCGGGATTTCTATGGAGCCGGCTTATCCTCCAAAAGGAGTCAGCCGCAGTAAAGTAAAGTATCGTCAATGTACATTTTACATCAAGGTAAATTTTGAGACAATCTTATATCGTTAAGTACTAATTAATAAAAGTTTCTACCTAACTAAACAAGGCCCTATTTCAATGCATTGTACTGCTTTAATATTTTTAAAATTATTTTATTGAAATTGTTGGCTATTTTTTTAAAGATTTTAAACTGATGCGATATTGATTTCACTAATATTCTGTTCTTATATAAAATAAGAATATGTTAAGGAAGATAATGGTTTTATTTCGGTATATTTCGAGACATTTATCACGCACCGGACACATTACAGTAACTCTTCAGCATCCTATACTCTTGACGAAGATGAAAATGCAATGAATAATACATATTTATGATTACTAAAACTCAACACTTATCCTTGGTAACTCACATATATCATGCCATATTATTATGTCGGCCGTAATATATATATATATGTTAGTAATCAGTTACCAACATTATTGTACTGAAAAGGTACATGGTACTAGCACTATGGTTACCAAGTCGGTACATGATACCAAACTGATGGGTATCAATTTATGCAATAGTTCACCGAAATTGAAAATTACAACAATATCTGAACACCTGTTACTCCAGTTAAACCATACACTCTGGCCTTCATCGATATCAGTTATCCCATTTCGCGGTAAGCATGACATCATTCAATTCAATATATTACAGTTAAATACTGTTTTTTTGCGAAGAACTAATACATATGCAAGTATGCATTAGGTTTTGCGAACCTAGTAACAAATTAGTTCAGTTGTGACCAGATGGATAAACCAAAGACAGCATGAACGGAAAGTATAATCTCATGCACATTCGTTTCGTGCTTTTTGGCGACTCTTCCGTATGAGCCGGTATTACGCCCTTGACCACTATATATTTGGGTGAGAAATGTAGGATAATAGGACGATGCAGTCTCCTAGACGAATATGTAAACCTGCAATAGTGCACCTAACAATATATAAAGTCTCGACAATGCGACTCCAACTCTAACTCACTCTATATAATATATATACCGAGTTTGTGAGGATAACACTATGGATATTGTGTTAGTAACCGATAGCAACATTATTGTACCGAAAGGTGTGCAATATTTATCTACCTCCCAGGTTTTTTTTAGTTCGTGTAATATTTGTGTTGTCTTAGTCGCGTAGGCGTTCCATCGTTTGTTGTTTCATATCTGGGATGTATTTTATTGAATTTTGAATGACCTAATTAATTTGCTAATAGTTGCATCTTGGTAATTTTATTAATTTAGGAACAGGTTTATTTTCAAATTCCGGTGGATGGATTGATTTTTATCAACAGCACGCAGATTGTTCATGAAGTTTCCTTATTAAGATCCGTTAAACACATTAGCAATTATTCATTATCCGATTACTTTAATTGAAAATAATCATATTTTCTATAATAACACTCAAGAGATTAATCTTATATGTGACACTTGGATGTAAATTATGAAATTTTATTGTGAGAGAAAAGAGTAAAATAATAATACTTATATAATATGCAGACAGCACCCTATCAGACCTACCACGCTGAACAAATTCGTCTTTTTTACGTTTGATTATTGGGATTTTTGACATTGCATCCTACGACACTTAATGTAGGGCACATTTTAATTGATTGTTTAGTTAATGACGAAAAGATAAACGAAAGTTAAATTTCATTGCGTAATGACGGGTTATGCTGTTAAACTTTGTCGCAATTCTCGTGCAAAATGCTTTAATTAATTTATAGTTAGCTATTTCCTTTTATTCTAGCTATCCCATTTTATTTTTTTAATTGAACAACGACAATTGTAGAATGATATGCATATTTGTTATTAAAATCGATGCTCTCTTCTATGCACAAATAATTGATGGTAAAGAAATGTACCTTAAAATTTGAACGTATTTTTCAATAACGTTTATTTAATACAATTAAATTATTAATCATTACAAAGCATTGACATTGTTGGCACAATATTGAATATTTGAGGAACATGGTTGATATAAACATGCTGCAAATTGCAGAACGGGAATTCAGCAAATGTAAAATTACAGTAAATTAAGTTAAAGATAAAGGTCAAACGGTAGCAAACTTCTTGATATGCTACGAATAAAACTCCCTCAGTTTAATACAGAAAAATAAAATTAATAATAATAATAATAATAATTAATACTATTAATAGTAATATTTAACCATTTTGAATATCTTTTCTAGATGTTCCATAATACAAAGAACTAATGCAAATGAAATAATGAATCGCGTTGTTTATATTTGAAACATTTATTGACAGAGTATATATTGTTTGTTGCGGAGAAATAAAACGTGTGCAAGATTGTATCAGGTATTGCAAATGTAGTACTAATTAGTTCATTTAGGACTACAAGGATATGCCAAAGTCAGCATAAATGAAAGTTATAATCTAATGTATAAATACGTTTCGTGCTCACTATAAATATATCAGTAGAAGCCGGTACTGCGACTTATTCCCACAATGCATTTAATCTTGAAATTTGGGGCAGGTGCACGGTACCAACTTTATAACGATTGTGTATTTAAGCAGTAATGTAGTTAACTTCTTATAAAGGCTATAGGAATGCCACATGAAACAAACCCATTATATATAAAACAAGCCGAATCTTATCTGGTGCCAATACGATGCTTTTCAAAATACTGAGCCTCTACAAGGTAATATTGAAATGATTTTCGAGATACTAATCCCATAAAGGGTACCAAAAAAAAGTTTTCCAGACATTGGGCTTTCAAGGGGCTAATTACATAATGACTTTTGTAATACAAAGCGTGTAAACGAATCCGAGTAAAGTTGTTTACAAGACGGGCTGAATTGAACTAAAATCTGAATTGAAGATAATAATGAACCCAGCAGAAAATCTATAAACGTTAGCATCGATCAACATCTGTTATCAGATTTCTTGGTAATATTAACATAATTTAATGAAATATTTAATAATTATTCGTAGTTTGTTGCGGTGAGTTAACATATTTGCGTATTAGTTATTAAAAACGTTTGATAAATGAGTATAAATTGGACCCGAGTGATACAACCGAAGTAGAATTTACAGACTCAGTAAATATTATATGTAGTGAGTTTGCTTTGAAGTCGCATATCGAAGACTTTATATAGGAAGTTTACTGCGTTACTGCATGCATTCATATTTATATAGGAGATTGTACTGTCCACTTTTACTACCTATAGTTTGTATAGTGCAATTTACGGGCTCCTTAATTTGAGTCGCTTTTAAGTAGAAAACGCATACACACATAAAATTTTACTATAAATTATTGCTATTATTGACCTGTCATTCTGGTCCAAATTGAACCGATCTGTTCCTAGCTGCGCAATAACTATTACCAATGTAAATATATCTTTTTAATCCACTACAAAGCAAATAAACTAATTTATTTTTATTTGAATAATGCCATGATCATCAAGAAATTTGCCATTTGATTTCGATCGAAGAGTCGCTATTCTGAATCGGTGGTAACTCTACATTTTTGGGGAAATTTAGTATATATAGATAATATTCTTTTTCAATCGAATTGCGGGCTAGGTATCTAAAACACATAGTGTTTGCGCCTTTTTATAGCTCAGTATTTCGAACATCAAGGGGTTTGCATTTTTACAAGCTTGGAATCTGGAAAAACAATAGATGTTACCCTTCAAAGGATCCGTATTTGTGGGCTTGTAATTGAATTGCCGAAGATGTTATAAGAAGTTAACTATACAACTGCATGAGTATACATTTGTATATGAGATTTTACTGTCAAGCTGTATCACATTTCTTAAACAGTATAGTTGGTAAAGAGCAAAGTACCAGCACCTACTTATGAGTTGCTAGTAATCACGAAACGAATGTCTACATGAGATAAAGCCTTTAATCATGCTAGCTTTGTTATATCATTCTAGTCCTATATGAACTAATTTGTTACTAGGTTTGCAATGCCTAATACCCAATTGCATATATATTAATTCTCCGCAGCAAAGGATATATATTTAATGACTTTCACACTTGAGTGAAAATGTCGGCTATAAAACATTCAATGTAAATATGAACTTATTTTCTGAAATTGTATCCACAATTGTTTAATATATATTAGTTTTCCAGTTTACAGATAAATAAGGACAAAACCATACATAAAATAAACTATTTAAATTAGTTTAAGAACGAAGGTTTTCTCATTACAACCAATGGAATTTTTAGTCAATATTTAAGTTCTTTATTTCATCATATTGGATATTTGTCAGAAAAATATTAGCACATTTCTGTATTTATTTAAATTGTGAAGTTGCTTGCGATATGAGAATAAACATGTGTTTAATTTCCACATGTAGAATTTATTTCTGTGTTCTGTTTGAAAATAAAACAAGTTTATCATTAAGATATAACATATTTCAGTCAATTACAATTCAAAATATCCAGGGCTGAATAACATCACCGTCTTATTATTTACAATATAAGGTTGAAATGGATAATTATTGCTTTTGCAAAATGTTGGTAACTTATCGTTGATCATATCACATCATTTTAGGGGGGAATTTATATTACTAGTAAACATATATTCAATGAAATGTATAAGAAAAATGCAATTCAAAATTTCAGATGTGACTTGTTTATTATTATTATTATTATTATTATTATTATTATTATATATAATATATATTATTATATATTACATATATATATATATATATATATATATATATATATATATATATATATATATATGATTATTATTATTATTATGATTATTAGATTATTACATACATATATATATATATATATATTACATTACATATATATATATATATATATAAGGAACACCAAATAAATTTGGAGTTTTGGTCAGACAGATAAAGTGAATGGCAAAATGAGTCAAGAAAGCTAACACAGGAAGTGAAATCCAAACTCACAGTAATCGTTAATGTAGTGTCTTCATATAATTAAATTAGAACCAAATATGTTTAATGAACCTAACTATGAAAAAGATAATAACTTTCATTAAAACATATCAAGATAAATAATGGTGACTGATTTGCCTTTTCTACAATATAAAATTCTTAGTTTAAGGTGACAAATTTATTCATATCATGGGGCTGGTGTTTATATCAAGTTTGTAACCTTGATTTAAACAATTTTGTTTATTGTGTTGCTATGAAAAATAAAATCTGTTAGAATAAAGAATTTGAAATAAAAATATACATAATGAAATTTTTACATTGTAATATAAACAGTTTTAAATTCACTAAACTTTTAAGGTTTGGTATGAAAAAAATAAATTTTATTAACTTTGAAAATCATTCTAGCGTACTATCTTGTCATTCATGATAACCTGAATGTTTTAACAATTTTTAAAAAGATTAACAAAAATTTCAAGTTCGCGTCAAAATTGATTTTAAAGATACATTTTATTTCAAAGTTTGAAACTTCCCTGACTACGAATATTGTCCAGAATGTTCCGCATTTACGTAAGTCATGATACACATTATTCATCAATGCATAACTCTGAAAATATTTTTACATTAAATTTAACGTATCCACGATTTCCTTTCGTTGTTTGTGAATTTGCTCTCACAATTCTGCCATGAACCAATTGGCCCTGATTTACAAATACGCGCCGTGTCTGTCTTCGTATTAAACAAATAAATGCCGTTTAACTGTATGAAAATGCGAGTTTTGTAACCAGATCACCACGTGAAAACAAAAATTGTAATATGGCAAAATTTTGGTTACAGCCTCATAAACTGCTTAATAAACCAATTTAGCACGCGTTTAAGTTAATGAACCTAACGACAAGACCAGAACATTGCTTCACAAGTGCATTTAAGATACATAATATCATGTTTAACAATGCATCATGTATGTAATTGGCGATTTTTTGTATTTTTCCTTCTTTTAAACAAATCTGATCATTTCGAAAGCTGTAAAAACTTTTCAGTCCTCTATTCATCATAGGAAGGTAATAACTATAAACACTGACACGATTACTTCAAGTTGCCTAGTTTGAAAAAATTATATCGTTAAAATCCTACACACAATCGGAAACCTACACTTATTTTTTACAGTTTTATGTATATGTGCCACTAATAGAAAAACTAATAATAAATGACATATTGCGAAACATGACATTCCTTTCCAAGTCGAATTAAAATGTCACATTTATTGCGGGCGAAATCTTTGATTTCTTTATAAATACTACGTTTTATTTATCCATTTTGTTCAATTTCTAAACGAAAAATAAATCAATAATATCTTTATTTTCATTATAAACGAAATTTGTGTACCGACTAAAATGGCTTTTCTACATTATTCATTACTTTATGCATTCTATAAAATGTGTATATAATTGGATTCGTGTTTGTGCCACGATCGCAAAATTGATTTAAACAAAAATAATTAATTTCACTGCTATTAAACTGATTATGTAGTTTAATTTCTAAGAATGACCAACAAATTATAAAATCTTATCTACAATTTAACTCTAAAATATTCATATACTTTTAATATTCAATTGCATGTTAGTTCTAGCAATATTCCGTTTATTATTATAAATACACCTGTCTGTTGATGAATGTTCGTTATTCAAAAAAATTTAATGTGTATATTTTGCAACATGAACCATATTAATAACGGAGCATAGGGTTTGGAATCTAGGCTTTTTAACTTTGGATATCTATTGTCAAATTTAAATTATAAGAGGATTAATAATAAAATAATAATACTGCTGCTTACATTTATGTGGTCTGTTGTTTGAAAATGTATCCAGAAAATCATTGTTTATTCACAAAAAGGATTGGCGCAAAATTCATAATTATTCAGGCTTCAAAGAGAATGATTAAGGCAATTATGTCCTAACAATAAAAAAATAGGTTACGATCTTTTATTATAATATTTTTTAAAGTGAAAAGTATCACGTTATTAATAATAGTAACCGTTTTCAAATTACATCATGAAATTTTCTTTGTACGGTATAGATTCAATTGAAATAAAATTTACTCAGGAAAGAAGATAAGATTTCCTTGTTTTATTTTAGTGAATCAAAATTTATAAAAATTTTGTTTTAATGTTTGTCAGTAGCCTATTTTGTACAGTCGTATTTTGGGCAAATGTAATTCCTTCAAAAAAACAAATATTGCTGGATTTACATTACATATGCATTGGTAGACTAAAAATACCATTGGACATTCCCACATAATAGAATAAACATCCATTTAATTGACAGCGTCAACTTAAAACACCAAAATGTCGGCATAACTAATGTCGGGTCTTTTACGACTGTTTGCTATTTTTAGCTTCGATTTTTAATCGAACTAAATAAAGCATGATTAATTTCATATACAATTAAATTTTGTAATCTGATTTGTCAGAACTTTAAATTAAAACCGAAAAAATTTACGATCAAACCATATTGGATTTTTAAGAAGCAGAAATTATAAACTGTCTAATATTGAATGGGTTCAATTATATTTCAGTTTCCATTCTTATTCTTTGAGGTAACTAATGCGCAATTATACTCCAAATTTATTTTTTTAATAAAAAGATAATATCATCGTGATAAATTGCTCTAATAATTATAATTATTGATGGCATAACGACATTCGTGCCAAATTTAATGAAATTTGACTTGACTAGTTAAAGTAAATAAAATAATGTTAACTTTTAACAAGTATCATATGAAACGTTTACATTATATTCGTTCCCATTATTACCATCCTATTGCTTGATTTACCGCATGTGCAGTGAAAATTTATATTGATAAGCTTATTTTGTACATAAATTTAAAGAAGTATACTTCGTATTTGAAATTTTAAAATTCGCGAATCAGTAAAAATGTATGAAACAAAGGCATTTGAGCAATAGATTTCGTGTACCAAGTACAAAGCATCTTAAAAGAAAAGCAGAGGAATATACAAAACTCAGCATTATTAAAAGACACGACCTCACGTACACATGCGTTTCGTCCTTACTGGTGACGCATCAGTAAGAGCCAGTACGACGTCTTTTATTATTGTACGAAATGTATTATAGTTGTATTACCCACCTTTCCAACATTTTATGAGAAAACATATAATCGACATAGGGCTTTGTACCAGATACCATCAATGAGACGTCCGAAAACAAGAAATGCATGTTTTAGGTGATTATACCTTTAGAAAATGCTGAATTTGGTATATTATTATGGCCGTATATTGAAACGTAATTTTTACTATGTATGTAATATTTATGAACAATTGCAAAGTTGTTAATTCAGTATATTAATTCTTTATATATTAACCAGTGTATTTTAAATATAAGTAAAGCTAAAATATAATATTTAAAATCAAATATGTGCGGTTCTATTGGATAATTTAGTCGGTCATCCAGACTGCAAGCCATAATTATTTGTCGCACAACATTTTGGCAATTATTTCAGGCTTTCGGCGTCGCAGTCGTGCTTATTATAATAAAAAAATCCGACCGCACAGCATAAATAGTTCACGCGAATTATAATTAGCGTGGCTTCATCGAAAGGTTGGCAGAAAAAACATTTATTTTAGCGCATTGAGTATAACTAGCACTAATCAACGACTCAATCGTAAGTATCTACAGCAAAATCTGCAAATAATCTCATTCAGGCTTTGTTTTATTTCTGTTAAACTGAATTGGATTTTATAACTTGAGCAGATCAAATGTGAACTTCAACAGCAATTTTAAAATTTGCGCAACATTACTTTACATTAGTTATTTGTGGTTCCATAAAAATTTATATATTTTTTGATAACATATAAGTAGTTGGGGTCGATATCTGCTGAGAATAAAGTTTTCTCTCTAAAATGTTGCAATTTCATTTAGTCTAACATCAGCATAATTATTTGCAATGATGCCAGTTTAAAATTTGCGGATTACAATTATTGCTCGATATATAAAAATTCCATCATAATAAAATGCATTAATTTTTACGGCCCTTTTCAGTATTTCGAAAGCACAAGGAAGACAAAATTGAAAATTTAACCTAGTGCTTATTTATGCCGTCATGATCTACTTATTTTTCGAAACCAACAGCTTGAATGAATCACATATTTGGACCCTTGATTAAAACTTGTGCATCTGGAAAATTAAACTGTGTTGATTTTAAGCAACGTGTAATATTATCTAACATCTTCATTTTAAGAAAATTATATGAGAACCAACTATTGACGAATGAGGTGATACAGCAAATATTACAACAGATGAAATATACGCATATTAAAAGAAACAACAAGGACGAGAGTCAGTATCATCAGGTGCCCTTAATCATCATACATTTTGCTACACTTTTACACCTAGTAGATGTTTAAAAGATAGGGGTGTCGGGCTATAAATAGGATTAACTATAGAATTAAAAGGTATATCCATTATTACTGTGTTGACAATTGTCGACGGTTTTCCAGTTACAAATTAATTTAAACCACAAAATACGATTAAGTATTAGGGTATATTTTAACTAATAATTCACATTGACATATTTTCCTTCCATAACTGAATACATAATTGTAAAACACAGCCACGCATATCCATAGATGAAAACTGCATGTCGTGTGTAACAGAGTAGAGCAGTGGATAGAGCCACAGAATTCGAGGCAATTGTACATCAGTTCGACGGACGTCCATAGAAAATAAATTATGGACAGTAATTAGTGTTCCCAAATGGAACAATACAGGTCGACTGGTTTTTACCGATACACACACACACACACATATATATATATATATATATATATATATATATATATATATATATATATATATATATATATATCTGGGAATTCGTTCTCATATCAATCTAACAACCATAAGATATATAAGTATCCCGAAAGTCATTCGGAAAAAAATATAGTTTAATCTACACTGGAAGATGAATGAAATCTCAACCAACCGAAGGATTATTTCTTTTTTAAATTTGACGTGCCATCCGAAATAATTGTTTGATGAACATAAAACGCAGTGGTAACACGAACCACTGACATATATTACGTTGTTGTTGCAAAAAATTACTAAAAATCTTCAACAAAATGTATCATTTTTTCAGTCAAAAAGTCAAATACTTTTTGTACATGCACAAGCTATTCTGTGCGCTGTGTGAATAGCGTATCTAAGATGGTTAAAACATAAGGTAGCCAACAAAATAAGAACAGTTCATCAAATAATTAGACTCAATTTTCACAACAATAACACACAAGTATATATGGATATTCGTAATTATTTAGATGAATTAATTAGTCGAAAATCCGAGTTAAGAATGCCGTCAGATGTTGGTGGTTTATGTGCGCGTGTGCTTGTCTGTGTGTGTAGTATATGCAAGAAACCCAAACAAAATTGCAGTTTCTGAATTTACTGTACAAAAGTACAAATACTTCGGTGAAAAGGAAACTTCGTTGAAAATCGGTATTAACATTAATAATGCTGAAAATAGACAAGACGAAAAGATTTATAATAATGTAATTTGTAAAATGTTAATAAAACATATGATGCTATGGAGGTTTTTACTAATAGACCAAGCTTCAGTTCATATTGGCAACATTGTATTAGTCGCCAGTAATACCAGCGGGTTTTCAACCCGCATATTATTTTTGTTGATGATATTGCTTATTACCGACGCCGTCTTACTCAGAGAGTACGCATAACGAATAGCTTCTATTTTATGTGAAAAGTTTGTTCGAAATGTGAGACGATAACAAGCAACATAATATTGGATATTGACCAAATTGCACTTTAATTTATAATGAAGTCAATTTCCGGAAAACTTCGGTTCCAGCAAATGGATCGTGCTATGGCATCGACAGACGACAGCATTACCTTTTTCAGGTAGCCAGTAGACGCCAGTAACATTGAAAAACCTGTGTACTTGAGGTTACACATTGTTTCAATCGTATTTGTACATATCGAGCAAATCTAGGAACTGAAATTACACCTGGTTCACCAAGTCTGACACACTAATGCAACCATGATTACAATGAATGGTTTCGTGAACTGCAAGACAATATGACAACGTATCGTAAACGAGCATGTTTTTCAAATTAGTTATTACCCGGAATATTTGTTATTCTTGAAACCGTGTTTCTGGTGCTCTGATATGTTTTGATACAAATTATTTATTTATATTTATTATTTATAATAATTGAGTAATAATAAATTCATCAATTATAATTAGTTAATCAATTAATTAATAATCATTGATTAATACTATTTAAATAATACCAATTTATATATATATATATATATATATATATATATATATATATATATATATATATATATATATTTCTAAGTAGGAAGAAAAAACGGATTAATAACAAAGTGGATAATGGCCATTTATTTCAAGATTACTAAACTTCGCTTAACATTTATATACATTCTGTGTTTGCATTTGATTATAGGGGTGGCAACAAATCTGACTCGGTTTTAATTATATTTCTTGATTTGGCTGATTGGTAAGTGTGTATGAGTTTGTGTCTGTGTGTGTGCCTGTTTGCATGAAAAGATCTTTATGTCTGTATTGCAAATTGATGTCTGAGTTCTGGTCATTATTGTACTGATGGTTTGAGAGTTAACCATCTGTTCGCATCGTTGGCTTTTGAGTGTACGAATGTTGTTTTTCCGAGTGGAATCTTTCATTTCACCTTCTTGAGAAATTTTGTTTTCTCCACTTGGTAACAGCGCAAGTGCGGATTTCAGTATTGAATACACATATTGTTTTGAAATTTCTGTCACCGTATGTGCAGTTATTTTTTCCTCTTCAGTTTGTTTCCAATCGGATTGAATGTTTGTTGAGTCTGGTCGAGGGCGTGTTCGGTCTTGCCTGGATACTAATAAATTGTTGTTTAATTTTGGTTTTCGTAGCCAGTCGATTAGAATATCATGTTGATGAAACTTTTAAATATTTAAGCCAGGTGCTTGTTGTATTATATAAAGGGCTACATATATATATAATAATTTTTCTGATTTTGGTTTATGTAGAATTAAGAAATTGGTCAAATTGACGGTGCCAAGCCTTTGTTAATCAATTTCTGCGGTAAATGTTGCTGGATTCTGTTTATCAATTGCTTCTTCGTACGTCCAATATATGTGCAATCGCACATTTACGAGAATTTGCAAACTACGAATGATTGGGAGAGAATTGGCAATTGATCTTTGCCATCCAACCTCATGATTCTCTATTTGCTAAGTGTGATATTAACTTTAACATTGGGAAAATTCTCCTTAGTTATTCTATTCGGCCGCCGTGCAATTATTGAGGTTGGTACGTCGCATCTAAATGGTAAGTTTAGGAAAACCTGCTTGACGGTATCCTCTCTATTGCGAATCTGTCGTCCTACATTTCTTGCCAAAATTTATAAGGAGTTTAAAGCCAAGTAACGGCTCCAATTGACAAATTATCAGGTACCACCAGACATGCGCGTTAACGCGATTTTTCCTTTCACTCATGCTAAATATAGCATACTCCGCTGTTGAAATATGAATTAACTTGATACCGAGAAAGACATGCCCACTAGATGAACACCCTAATTAATTAATAATTCTTTATCACATTTACCTGCGGTCGAAATTTAATTGTTGTTTTTTATTACATGTGCGTTTCATTATTGTGTAGGCTTGTACTTTTGTCAATCATCAAGTAACAAAGTCCAGTTAAAGTGGGCAAACGATTTTCCCTTATTAAACGACATTTATAATGTCGTCTGACAAAAATCCTCAAGTATCACGTTTTTTTAGTCTTTAAATGGAGAATTATTCAGATATTTAATAAAATACTGCAGTCAAAATAATTAGAGTTATGAAACCATGTCCTTTTCAGATTATGCAAAACAGAAAATCATCGAAGAATTTTAACGAAGCAGCGGTGTATTCAGTTACGGGAGGTGTGAAACTAAATTAATTTTGTGGTTTTGATTAATCCAGAATCGCTTATTCTAGTAATGTACTGGTTGTCGCTTATTGTATCTTGTCTGTTGTACAACATGACAAATAACTTTGAGTTGCCGATATTATGACTTCAGGATATGCCTCATTTAACGATGTATCTCTGTATAAGCAAGCACAACTTCTGAATGTATACGAAAATTTTTAAACACATGCAGTACTAACGCCAATTGGTTTAACTTGATACAAGTTTGACCACATATATGACACTAATAGATGCATCGATAATGACATATAAATCTTTAATGTTTTATTCAATAACGTCGTGAATAGAATGTAAATGTAGCATTGGTTGCGATTTGGGTTGCCCAATTCATATGAAGCCAAATTGATAAAGGATTTTCCGCTTTATTCGCATTCATATTTATTTGAAAACTAAGCATTCATTTGTTTTACAATCAAAGATAACAATTATTTTAAAAGGTTTTCAAAAATGTAATTAGCACAACTGTAAGCAATGGCTTACTTACTTTGTATCTATGTCTGGCGACCGTGTGGATATGCTTTGATTCCTCGATTCTAGCACTTGTTCGGAAATTTTCCAATTTTGTCCTTGACTAAGGCTTGCCGTTTGTAGAATAGACGACGGAGTTTTTTGCAAAGCTGAGGCGTTGTTTTCCTCTCCATACATTTCGATGAATTGAGCCTCTGATAAGGTTTTTGCTAATGGGGCATTGCTAATCCTGTGTTGTTTATCTTCTTTCGAACAATTGTAATTGGTCGAAAATTCTGAGGGTTGAATAATTTAATAATTTGAAACTGCACATCAAAATTTGACAAATTTACGCATACTAGTATGAAAAATGCTTTTTACTTTTAACATTTGGAAACAAAAAATGACCCGCACGATTTTGGAGAGATTCGGTTTATTACCTCTATCAACAAACCACTGAATATTATAATAACAGTACACTGATGGGTAAGAACTACACTTCCGATTGACTACCAGTCCCAAGACACTTTAAATTCGATATTATATTTAAAAATCTTCTTTAAAATATCATCGTTTTTTAAATCTATCTCGATAGGTATTAAAATCCCTTACATGTGAGTTTGAAATTAAATTAAGTAGACCTACCTGACAAAATACAATTAACTTTTATTAAAAATCAGTTTCACCTTGTTTTTATTCTAGTAAAGAAAACAGAAACTAATTTGATACGTACGCTGTATACTAAAGGTACAATAAGTTTATAGTACAAATATAACAAATATAATTTGTGCCAAAGCAACTAAATGTGTTCACCTCAGATTACAATAATGCCAGTACTTAACAAATGACAAATAACTAAATGCATAGTTGCCAATGAGGTCAATTTCCATATAAAATCATTTTATTTATTAAATTGATATAATTTGGATAGTATGGAATCATTACCAGTTAAATTTATAAATGTACTGATGTAATTTATAGAAACGTTATCAAAAATATAATGAATAATTAATCAAAGAATTCGTTACTAATTCTATTGAGCAAATTTAAGCTACATCTATTTATAATAAACCTGATTTGCCAATGAAAATTATTTTATAATTCTGCATTTATATATAATACTTTTTCAGATCTGTAATTGAATAAATTAAAAAAGCAAATTTTTAAAATCTGCTCCAAAGATTAAAATATTTATGCAACCTTTTTGGACGAATTAATTTTCAGAAAGATTAAGTTGGCAGTTGGTGCAAATTTGTCTATGATTTACAGCATAATGTTAATAAAAATTTTAATATAAAAGTAACTTTAAATTAAAAACAAAATTGAAAATCTGCAGCAGATGGTAACGTATGTTACATGTTAAATATATATGTCCGGATTCTTTTACTAATCTCTACTTCAGAAAGGAATAAGTTATACAAAAATACTGGGATAATAATTTTTGGCAATAAATCAACACATGCATTTCATTTTCGGACAACTGAAACTGTACAGACAAAGTACGATTATATTCAGTTAAAATATGATTTTGGTAATCATGTTCAAACTATTTTATTTATTATATTTATATATTCCTAATCACATTTATAATAAATAATTCTACTGTGGCCAGGATACTACCTTATATAAGGATTTAAATAGTTAAAACACCACGAAAATTGCCACACATAAATAAACTTCGAAATAGGCAGTTGTGCACGAATATATCAGGAAAAACAAGAAATAGAAGTAAAACAGAGTCAGATTTGTTGCCACCCTCATAATCAAATGAAAACTCAGAATGTATATAAATGAAAGATTGTAGAGCGAAGTTTAGTAATCTCGAAATAAATGGCCATTATCCACTTTGTTATTAATGTGTTTTTTCTTCCTAATCAGAAATATACTGTGTAATATACGAAGTCAATGTACATAATATTGAATATATATATATATATATATATATATATATATATATATATATATATATATATATGCAAAAAATGAAAGAACAATTCAATATTCTTCCCCAAATGTTGTTGTGTCTGTTTTGTAAAGGAAGATCAGAGAAGGCTGGTTAGAGCACGCAGTGCAAATTATGCGAAATAGGCTTTATCTAAAGGAACGGAAATCTCAAATCTTAATTTGTTGTAAGATTAAAATCGGCATTTAATGTGCAGTAGGGCTAATATAGTGGTTTAACTGCAAGAAACAGTAACATAGCCATCCAGGTATGTGAACAAATCGCGGTATCTAATGCGTTCCTAATAGAGCAAATCAGTCTAATGAATGGATTACCTTTGCTACCTTATGTAATGTTTAGTTTATACTATCAAAATATAAATATATGCAGGCGTATACACCTGCGAGAATCAGTTAAAGTTAACCCATATGCATTTTGATGCTTCGGCTATTCAAAAATTACATTTTTATAGTGTGATAACTCAAATAAATGTTTGATCCAACCACGGACATTCTGATTCATTTAATGTTAATTGTGCACTAAACATCATTCCTTGAATAGTGATCATATGCCATATGAGATATATTCTGAACGTTTAAAAATATTAAATTTTAAGTTACCATGACAGTGTTAAATTAATGAGAAACAACTCTCGATAAATTTGCCATGAGAAACAAAATTTTGCTTCAATAAGTGATAGATAAATCTTGCATTTTTTTAATATATTACGCGAGAATCAATATTTTATAATTATGCTGTTGTTGCATTGAAACTTTCTGCATTATCGGGTGATTTAGAACAGCGGAGTTTTTCTATTAAGACATCACTTAGCAAGTAACTTGGGGCAGTATAGCGATTGCCACTTTTGCTATCATACTGCAATTGTCATGGAAAATCACTCACGTACATAGGTGCATTAATGCTTTGCTTAAATTATTTTGACTGATAGAATGGTTCACTTGTGACAAATCAAGTAAACTCGTGATACAAGTCAACTTTCAAGAATTAGAATTATCACGGCTACACTTTGATCCAACTTGAAAATCGAAAAATTAATTTTAGAACTCAAATCATCAATGGAAATTGTAATTTGTGTAAATAAATAAATTAAAATTGAGCTATATGACTTAAATAAGACAATAGCAAAACGAAGTAAGAAATATTGTTATTGAAAAATTACATTTGTAGCGTTACAGAATGAAAACAAAATCAAAAACTTGGCCAACGAAGCTTGTGAGGAAGAAGTTCAATTTTTGGCAGAATTGACAGAATTGATGATGGATGTTTATAAACCAAACGTGACAAATATATCAATTGAAAGTATATTCGATGTGCTCGCAGGTCAGAGTCCGGTCTGTCAAACAGGATTAATTTATTTTGTATAATTTGAATGAAGATGCTGCAGAGAGCAACGAACTTAAACTAAGCACGAACATTATGGATGTTTTAGCGCGACTATAGCGTTGGTAAGTAATCTTATCTTACACGGCCATTTGCCAGCAAATTATCTAGCCGACCAAAATTCATACAAATTAAGGCTATTAATAAAAAGGAAGACGAAATATATGTATTCAAAAAGGTCTTTATTCATCAAGGCAAAAAATTCGTTCATAGAAAGTTTTCATCGGCAAAAGAATCAAATCAGCAAACGATAAGAGGGAGGCGCCTATGACTCTAACTAAATTCAATTTAGCCAACAAGCAGTTGCCCACACCAATTTTCAAGTGTAATAAAATTGGTAGACCAAAGCATCGTCGTTTCTAAATGTAGTCAGCTGGATTGCGATGTGCGAGTACGGCATACAACGTGACAGAAGACCGACCAAGAAAAAAAATCAATCTTAATAAAAAGGTAGTGCCAAATATGAAGATAACTCATTAGACGTGATTACCTACTTTCACGATAATGGGCCAAATATTAAAAACATAAAGTATCAGTTTTGTAATTTTGTATTGGTAAATAAGTTTCATACTATCATTTTTGTGAAACGAGGCGTCATAAATTTATAACTTATAAATAAATTTCCTGCAAATTAGAGCTCTGAATAAGCGTGGTGGCGGAGTAATCATTTATTTAAAATCTAATTTGCACGTCAAACATTTGCATAATTGTAAATATAGTAGCTTTATTGACTTAATTTCTGTCCAGATTCCAGTCTAATGTCCATCGTATGTGTGCTTAATTGTAGGTTATCACTTTATTAAGGCCTTCAATTTATTTCAGCCTGTCAGCAGTACAATGTGATTGTCGGTGAATTTGATAGACTTTTGCAATCTTTATTAATTAATTGATTATTTTAAGGAACTTAATCATAGACAAGGTATACTTAAATGGAAATACCACAGGGTTTTATATCAAGAAATCATGGCCACAAATGCACATGTTATGTTTCCTAGAGTTAACTGTGACTAGTGACTGGTGTGTGACTGTTTATGAAGGTTCTTTATATTGAAATCAATGTTTATGTTTCCTGTCTGCATTACCATGTTATTGTTTTTAGAATTCCATGTTTGTGGATACAATGCCGAATAATAAAGGTAAAAGTTTAGGCAAATGAGGAATCAAATGAGACAATTGTGTTAAAGGTAGCTTAGTTAACAGAATAAGATAAAAACCACGAAATAATTATTGCAAGTACAAAAAGAGAAAAACACTGAAGTTCCCACTAGATAAAACGGGCAATGAATTCATATGTGGCTTGAAAGAATTGTTTGATAATCGAATATGTATTTCAAAGAATGAAAGGCATATGGCTAAGTTACACTGGAGTATATTTAAACAGGAAAATAGAATGTGATAGACCAGTAAAATTAATTACAAAGTCATACCTAAAGAAAAGAAGTATCGTTTAGTAATACCGATTAACAGTCTACTTGATTTAACTTATGCGATACTTAGTGCACTTTATTCATTTTGAAATTAAACTTTTATAGATGGAACGATACAAGGATGACTAAAAATAGCAAACAAGTTAGTGCTAACGATTATAAATTAACTTGAACGATTACTACATTCTTGAAAGAAACTGAACAATTAATACTAGATCACCTTGACACCAATCACACACTAAACATAGACACAAGGCAGCATGAATTTACAAAAGGGTACACGGCCGATATGAATATACCACCCATGTTGAATCATAACATATTTCTTGCTGAGAAAATGACGGACGCAAAAATAGTCTTCATCGATATCTCAAAGGCGTTTGACTTCATCTCTTTTGAAGCTATTATGGAGTCGATTCGTGCAGTACAGATAGCCCAGGCTACTCTTAGATTACTTAAGTTTTACTCATATAATAGGCGTATGGTTATCCAAGTTAATAATTTTAAATCGAGATTATTAAGAGTTACAATCTGTGCTTCTCAATGTTCTAGATTGTGTTCAAAAGTATTTAAAATTATATTTGCGAAATTTCAGAATGTGATCATCTCAAAGGTCATATCCGCGAATTCGCTAATGATCTGAAATTACATACTCAGTCAACTTAAAGAATAGTGATGTCTCCAAGAATATTATAATACTAGATGTTAATGATTTGAGCAGATACCTAATAAAAATAATTCTGAAACGCACGCAATAATATTGACCATTGGACTGCATTTAATTATATTTATTTTTATGACTTCATAAGTTGCGAGAATTTTGAGATTAAATTTCAACATTTAGCCAAAAAGTTAGGCACAACCTATCAGTGTACAGCTTCCGACAGAGACATATTCAAGTAATTAGTTGTTGCGCTAATAAAGAGATATTTATTCTGGATGATATACGACAAAAATGTAATTATTTGTTACTTGTTTTGATAGAACGAGTATGTGATAAATAAGCCTGACTGTGTTTGTGGAATATATGTATGTGGTGTAATGTCTTTTATTTCCTGTACAATTTCTCTATGTTGTAATCTTTTCTATAGAACATGTGCGGTTTTTATCCAAATGCAGAAATTGGATTCTAATAAAAACACCTGGTAGGTCAGAAATTTGCATGGCTGCTGTGTTAATGAAACGACAAGTTTTCTCATTCCTGTTAGCTCAAAAATGTAAATAAACCTTTGGAGACTATTAACGAAGTTTCATCGGTATTCGCCTAGTCAACATTTTTGTATAATTGATCATTGATTTCGTGAATGGTGACAATAATTTGAAAAATCAAGTTTGCAGTATTGAAATTAACATTAACAGCGTGTCCTGACCAGATATACAACGTAGAATGACTATCTATATTCAATGATCAGCTTATGATGGTGGAATGTCAAATTGCGTCAATATGCGTTATGGACGGTAGTTTAGGCTAATGTGTGCTGCTGCCTGACTACAGTAGGATTTTTGGTTAACTGTAGCTTCAAATTTGATTTAAATAATTATTATCAAATTTTGAACTATGAGACACTGGTTAATTTTATTGCTTAAGTACATGTAGGGAAATCTTTATAAATTTCATATTTGTGACTGTAACGAAATTGTACTGATGACATTCCCAGTCAGGTGCGGTGTATGCAAGACTGCTTGTGATGAGAGCCGCGTAGCTAATTTTTGATTAACTTATAGGTAAACTGCTGTTTAATCATCACAAGTCACGTTGTCGTCGGGTTTTGTTTATGATCATTTAAGGTTAAAACTAATTATTTCGCGTGAGTGACAGTAGTTTTCCTACGTTGTGCGACTGATTAACTGCAATAAGATTGCTGTTTATATCAGTCTAGAAATCTCTATATAATGAATAATGTCGCTTGATAATTGCCCGAAGTTTGGTAAGTAACAGTTAGATAATGTTTGTGGAATTATGTATGGGGTGTTGCGCAACTAGTAACAAATTAGTTCAAATATGAACAGAAGGAAAACCCAAAGAAGGCATGAACGGAAAGTATAAACTCGTGCACTTTAGTGTCGTGCTTACTGGGGACTCATCAGTAGGAGCCATTATTACGCCCTTTAACCACTATATATTTGGGTAAGAAATGTGGGAACATAGGACGGTAAAATCTCCTCTACGAATACGTAAGCGTGCATTAGTGAAGATAACTTCATATAAAGTCTTCAAAAATGCTGCTTCAAAGCTAACTCACTATAGATAATATAGATAACGATTCTGTATAGCTATTTATCAGTACAAATGCCAACATTATGGTACCAAAAAGGTACATGGTACGAAATTTTAATTTTCATCCATGCTGTCTTTTGTGTATCCTTTTGGTCATAGTTTTAATTCTCAATATCGGTGATCTTTAGCACTCATTGAAATCCATCGTGTTGGCAAACATCCTGTTAATACCATGAACCTTTTCGGTGTCATAATTTTTGTATCGGGTAGGGACACAATAGCCATAGTGTTGGCAACGTATGCAGACTTCGTAAATATATATATATATATATATTTACCATATATATATATATATATATATATTTACCATATATAGTGAGTTAGCTTTCCAGTTACATTGTCGAAGATGTCATATGAAGTTTTCTTCACTACTGCAGATTTATCGTTATATTTTCCAACATTCCTAACTCAAATATATAGGGGGTAAGTGGACTGATATAAGCTCCCACTATAGGAATATGGGTAGAGGTGTGCAGATTATGTATATTTAAACTAATTTAGTACTTGTATATTGTAAAGACGGTAACATCTCTAGTACACATTGCAGGGAATGCGGTAGAACGCCGCAAGAAATTACCTTTAAAAAATTATTTAGAAAAATGTATCGTTGAAATGTGTCTATTGTAATATTCTTGGACACAAAAAGTTATAAATTGAATATTAAAATTGTTAAAATAGGAAATACTCAGAATTAAGCAACCACATATTTAACAAAATTGGTGTTTCAAACAAAGACTTTAATATCAAAATGAACAAATTAAAGAAAAACCATACACTATAAATGCTGAATGTTGGGCATTTCCAATAAATGCACCATTACACCAATTTCATGTTTTCCATTTTTATTTTTTTGAATGAATGTTATTCACCAATGATTCGACAATTAGTATTTTATTCGATTTATTATAGAGATCTCTAAATAAACAATTGGAGCCTATGCCGGTTATATATATTGGATACATGTTGTAAAGAAGTGCTAACTGATTATTGCAAAGTTTGTTGATACTGAATGAAGCGGAATTAACCTGACTCAAATTTACGATTCAGTTGGAAATCTAGGCTCTCTCATTAGTTGTATTTATGGTTTATTTAGTGAAGGACCACGCGAATGAAGAATAATTAGTTGACCCATAACAAGCGTCGAATATTAGCCGGTAGATTTTTTGTAAACATCAAATGGTTAATCTATGCTAATGTGAGATCGTCGAATTCGTGACGCCAGTTGATTAGATAAATTAATCTTATCTATCTATACGAGCCAAGTGATAAAATAAAAGATATTTTGAAAATCATCTCTACTAAAACTACGTTTTGATATTTAATACTAGATTATTACAAGCTTTTAGGTAGTACAAATTATCAACTGGATTTATAATGTAAAAATATTACTTACCAAATTAACTTTAATAAAATAAGTAAACAGAAAAAAACAAAACAAATCCATAAAGGTATAAATAAACTAAAAGAATAAATATATGTGTTTTCCTTTCGTGTAAAGATGGCCTTCAGATCATAAAGAGATTTAGAAATTTATTTAGTAATGAAATAAATAAATTTTAATCGAACTATTCCATTTCTAAAATAGGAATTTATTTTAAACACGTGTGTATATTACTTTAAACAACATGTGTAGCTTTAAATATATTAACATGCCAATATATATTTATACCCAAGTATACACACAGAATAGTCTTTATGCAAGTGTGTATTAGGTGTTGCGAACCTAGTAACAAATTAGTTCAGTTGTGACCAGAAGGGTAAACCAAAGGCAGCATGAACGGAAAGTATAATCTCATGCTTATCCATATTTGAATGTAGAAAATTGACGTATTTCAGGATTTGATAGTAGGTATATAATCAATTGAAATGAAAGTCTGCATGAAACAGCAAATGAAATTCACAAAGTACCGACGTGTCCTTATTTGGCGCCAATTACTTTGTAGAATTTCTGGGGTCAGTATATGAACAAGGAAGCATTTGCTTCAGGGTCAAGAAACTCATTAACTGCACCACCAAAGCCGCACAATATGCGAACTAATCATTTGTATTCCAACTTACGCTATGGTGTCAGTCTTACAATCAGTAATATCCAAATAATCAACGAAATTCTGGTATAAAAATACAAGAAGCCTCCAGATAAAGCGATATTGAATTAAGTTAGAATTGCTGGATTTTCAGGTTGTTTATTGCTGGTTTAAAAAAAACAAGCAAAAAATAGGACGTAAAATTAATTAAGTAGATAGGTTTTAAATTGCTGGACAGTCGTAAAGTACTTGGATTTGCCACGTATAAGAATTGAAGAAAAATATATTTTATTCAGTGCAATTCAACTCTTCCACTACTCAACCAAAACCATCCATTAAATGACATTTTAGATTCATAATAATTTGTTTTCGACATTGTTTACCTTCAGGTGAATCATATATAGAAATCAATATAAATATATAAATCAATATAAGACCGCCCATTGCATACAGTCTTTGGTTATATAACAACTTATGATTTTGGTATAGTCTTTTTTTAATAGTGGACCTTTATTGGTACGGTTTTCGATTTAATGTTCTCACAAGAAATATTTGGATTTTGTTTATAAAAGAGAGACCTTGCTGCCTGAGACTGAGAATTAATATTAGTGTTCTATTGCAAGGTTTTGTTAAATGTATGATGGAATAACTTTAAGTAAATACTGATAAAAATAGAAGTTATTTTAAAAATGGAAATTTCAAATCAATGCATGGGTTCGATAGCGTTGTGGATGAGTTGCATATCTCCAAATTATATACTCACTTGAGCAAAATGGACAATATGGTTTACTTGGTAAATAGTATTATTTATCTCAAGCATTTTTTAATTGATACTGACAACATAAGCGTGATCTAATTAAGCTAATAAATTATGATCAAATTTTATTTCTATAGGTAGCACGGGTTCTGTTTTGTAGAACGAGAGCCTGGATTGCTTGTTGTGACTGTCAGTGGAAAGCGATAACCAATGGGATCCAACAGAAAAAATCATTGTCCAAAAACTAATCTTCGTATATAGATAAAAAATCGCATGCAAAATGTGTCGCCAGATGTGTGAAGAATGACTTAATAGACTCTGAGACAAATGAAAACGAGGATGATACCGGTCTAACTGATTTTTTTGCTCAATTATTCATTTTATCAAATTGACTGGGTTCTTCTTTATTTAACAATGAACAATTAGTTGCCATAATTATTATTACAGTAGGTTGAACCAATGCATATTTGCTTCAAATTATTGCAACGCATCCATTGTGTCACCAAAGCCGCACTCTGCTTGCAATTACC
>JAQBSW010007139.1:0-43053 GCA_029291075.1 Eudiplozoon nipponicum
CAACAAACATTCGATCAGGTTGGCAATAAACTGAATAAAAAACGGTTGCACAAATGGCAACCCAATTATTGTTTAAAGTGACAGAAATTGCAAAACACTAAGAGCGATCACTACGGTAAGCCGCACACCGTGCGCTGTTATCAAGGAGCAAAACTCAACTCAAGATCAAGGCTACACGAAAGACAAAATATAGAGACAAAAATGTCGTATATGTAATAGCCAAGAAGGAGAAAACAAGTTCAAAACTGAATCCATCAATACGACAATAACCGGATCCCATATATAACTGTAGCAGTATAAGAATTACATCTAAACTCACACATCCACGCACAAATATTCATACAAATACGCAAAATATATCCAACAATTATATATATAGTATAAACCAAATATTGTGTCAGGTAGCAAAGGAAATTAATCCAGTAGATCGGTGTTGTCTTTATTATGAGCGATTCAAGTGCTGTCCAGAATTTGCGTGGACGAGATACGTACCTGGAACATTTAGTTCGAAGTCTGTGACTAATCACAGAGCCACCCGTGATGCTTACATGAAATGTGAAGTCCTATACCAACTTATATTTTCTTGTTAGCCGTTCATTCATGTGGAAACTATTTTGAATGTCTTAACTAAACTCAAAGCAGATAAGACTTGCATCCCATTGACGTCTCATTCTGACAGTAATTGAAGAGTTCAAAATAAGGACAACATTGGTTCACTGGATGATTTTTGTTATCTTGATACAATTGAGTTTGTACTATATATATATATATATATATATATATATATATATATATATATATAGTACAAACTCAATATTGTATCAGGTAGCAAACTATGCATCAATTATTTCTTCATGGAATTTTTAATTTTCGAAGCGCTTAAATTATTTCATAGTTCGATCACAACTTTCTTGGGTTACTGGTACCGTCGCGTTTGCTGGAAGTGGGTTTGTCGGATTCTCGCTTATTAGATAGATTTTGTATACTTGTAAAAATTTGTACCATTCGGTTTGACGTATTTACTTTTACTGTGATTGGTTTAATCTTTCGATTTTAACCTTAAACTTGTGCACGTGCGCCACTTCGCCATGCCTAACCCTATTTTTTTAATGATTTAAATCAATTTTGATATCTTGATATAAACACCTGTCCCATTATGTACATCCATTTGTCAGTATAAACTATGAATTTAGCGAGGTCGGGTCATGCAGTAGACCGGCTTTTTCCTCATTTGGAACTAATCACGTACTTTACGCAATTTTCCGTGTAAAGGGCTCGAACCGCGGCACGTCTGCATCGGAATCTCTTGCTCTAACCATGGAGCCACCCAGGCAAATGCATGTACACAAATGGGACTGGTGTTTATATCAAGATCACAATCTTGATTTAAATAATTGTTATCACTGCTCGCACAACCACTATAAATTTAGTTATTTTTCTCTTGTTCCTCTCTAATCATTGTGATTAAGTTTCCGAGTTGGAATTGACTAATTATGTTCATCGAGCCGAAATGTCAGAATTGCGTTCCCAGCACAACGCCAGTCTAGCCGAAGCTAACGAAAGGGTGCGTCACGCTGAAACCGCATTATGTTCTGCTCTTCGTCGTTCGGCGTCTAGCACCACTAATTTAAGTCGGAGTAATCTTGTGCCGAACTCAACGGTGAACCGTTCGGCCTCACAGCCTTATTTTTCAATTGTTGCGGGCGAAATAAGTAAACCATCGGTAACAGAGAGTACTGTCTTACCATCTGGTGATATGGATAAATTCCTGCCTCTCGTTTCAACATCGGCAACTACATCATCTTCTCTAATTGATAATGACAGAAATACTAAACTATCAGTGTCGACTGCTGGAGGAGGATTTCTCGGTGGCCGAAATAGTATTACTGTCGCACAAAGGATAAAAGTAATTATAATTATATGAATATGAATATGCATTTTAGCGCCATGTGTACATATTAATGTTTTGCAATTTTTAACATGTATATTCGACACATTAGTAGTTTTATCCAGTTTTTCGGTAAAAATAACATTTTATTTATTTGTGGTAGCGCAATTGTATTCTCATTGATTAATTTTCAAGTAATAATAATAATAATGTATATCCTCATTTGTGTACTATGTAATTCGGTTCTTCAATTTAGCATACATCGATAGTTAGACTGACTTCCACTTATCTAATCACTTAGGCTTTCAAATATGCTTATTTTTAGAGCATTATATTAGCGCTAATAACATTGTTTGAGAGACTGTCCGGAGGTATATAGCTATGGTTATAGCTTCTAGAATCAAATTCGGCCATAAGATAAGCGTTAGCCCATTTTGATGCTAGCTCGCTGTAAGTAATATTTTTGTAACAAAATTAACGTATCTTTTTACATAAATTTTAGTTCTCTTAATTAGCAATAACATATACTTAATCTTGTTATCGTATGCCGTTTCTTGTTATTGTATAAATGTAAAGAATTTTACCAAAATTAAATGGAAGGCATATTGTTAGCTAAGACGAAAAAACCAGAGGATGTTCTTAGCGCCAAAAATAAATATTGGAATTAGTTAATACTCTTTTTAAAACTATTTGAATTTCTACTTCATTTATGTAATTGGGCTCATACGTATATGTACACACATTAAGGCAATGATAATAATATTCTTAATGACATATATGTTTTAAATCATACTTTTTTACCGAGTTCAGGCTGATTCATTTAGGCGACAAATGACAACACTGTGTGAATTTTCAGCAGATGATTTCGGCGATTCCACACCAGAAGCACTGAGCAGTTCAGATGAATCTGACGTACATTTGACGGTTTCGTCAATACTAAATCCTAGACGACCAGAAGTCATGCCAACTACAAAATCCGCATCATCTTTACTTGAAATGTCCCATAATGCTGTCAAGTTAAGCCAAAATCCTATTCCTTTTTCTACTGAAGTATCTAATCAAATTAATGTTGTTGTCTCCTCAAGTTCTTTCAATCATTCAGTGCCACAAGTTTCAACATCTATTTCTTCTATTCCCACTTGTTCTACTGTTCCTTCTCCAGTAATTGAATATGATCAATGCCTAGAAGTAATGAAACAACAGCAAAACCAGCAGACTTTGAATACTCAGATTATTGATAATACGGCTGTTGGTGAAGGAAACGTGCCGCCTAGCACGCAGCTTCCAATTTCTGCTTTGTCGGACGAAAAGTGTGACATAAAAGAGAGTGAACGTAGTGAGGATAATTTGAAATTGAAGTGTACAAGTGAATCACAGGTACATATCAATGGTGCTCTTACATCGTCGAAAGGACGAACAAATGCTGATATGGATGAAGATATCCTCGTCCAATGGGATTTATTTTCCTCATCATCATCACCGTCAGTACCATCCAGAACTGAGTCCGTGTCTCCAAACGGATGTTTGATACAAGGGATTTCTCGTACTGATAACGATGAACAAATGCTGGATTCTGACGTAAAGTCTGTTGAGGCTATCGACAAAATGCAAACAGACGGAATTGATGAAACTTCTCTATGTGAACTAAATAAAAATGTAATCCAACAGGTACAAAAGAATGAGGCAGAGGATGAAGGTAAATTAAAAACATCGAATACCGATGCTGATCCAAGCCCTAAAATAACAGCGTGCGACTCAGGTTGGTTCAGTAAATGTGAAAGCTGTTCAATCAACTTTGAAGTTGTTAATAAACGTTTAATTTTATATATTTAAATTTTACATCTAGTAGCAGTCTTTTGTCTGTATAGTAGGAGCTTGTGTAAATTTATAGCAGATCATAAATGATTTGTAACTGCATATGCTGGATAGAATCATTACTGGTCACTTTTAAATTTTATTTGTATGATTTTGTGCGTATTTCGATCGGTTCATTTATCTGCTCTCTGCATTTTTTTCATTATACTCTTGCAATATATGTAAATCTAGATTACTCACCATCTTCTTTTAAACTTACTTGTTTGCTTATATAATGCGCTAGGAGTAGTTGTTATCCATTATTTATTAATTTGTTTGCTTCATCGATAAGAAAGGTCTAATGAACGAATGCAATTATCTGCCTCATGCAAAAAATACGAGACCATTGAATTCACAAAAGCTGTAAACATTTAGTTAAATCAAATTTGCGAGAATTGTTACCCGTTGCTCGACGGCTGGTTAAATAAAATAGGATTGGTTTTTACGTCAAGCGCGCAAACATTTTAAAAATGTTGCACACACACACACACACACACACACACACACACACACACAATCATTGATTGTTTAATTGTATTACCTATATATGGCAAATGTTCGTGACTGCATAGAAATTATACAGCCGATATTTCCAGTCAAGTAAAATGAGAGCCGCATATCTAAGTTTGCTTTCCATATATATGTAATGCGGGTTGATCTTCGCTAGTCAGTTTTCCGTCATACTCTGACGATTAGCATGGAATGTCGAAACGCGTCAGTACGTGGGACTGACGGTAGTTTTGCTATGTTAAACAATAATTTATTGCACGGGTGGTGGTAGCAATTCTTTAAATCAAGTTTGCGAGGTTAAAGTAAACATCAATCCCATTGCTATGTTGTTCGACGAGTGGTTGTATACAATTGGATTAATGTTAACTTCAAGCTCGCAAAATTAATTTAAAGAGTTTTTACCACCAACCGCCCAATAAATGATTGCTTATAAGTTGTAAAACTATTTTGCTGTAGTGCAGCTTGATATTGCGGACAGATAAGCCGGCTTAATGGGCATATCAGATCGCCTCTCTCCAGGCTTTAACGTCCTATGCGTATTCAAACTATATACCGAGTTACAAATTACTTAATCACATCTACGATTTACAAACTCCTGAAATCGACGTCTTCTGTTACGGTGGAAGGATAAGTTTTCGCCAGAATTTTAGTGGCAATTGCGATGAACGGTTGAATTGAGTGCGATGAATCATAAACTCAACGTGAGGTTTTCGCTTTGGCCTGCGTTAGCCGTCATTCGAGTTAAAACTATCTTTCAATAAAGTATTTTTCCGCTATTGTTATGTCTTGCAAGTTGCAGTTGTATTGGTGTTCACCAATGTATCAAATTGATTTATGGCCTCAACGTTGATTATTCGATTTTGGTAACCGATTTTGGCTATGCTTTTTAAACGAAGTTGGTCGAACGCTTGTAGGCATTTGATGATTTTAAAAGTCCAAGTTTCACTGGTTTTTATAAAACTGTACGTACAGTTTCATTGTACTCACGAACTTAAAGACTGAGTGAGATACTTGCATTTCTTGATGAATGGCGAAGGTTGGAGAAATTTACCCGCCTAATCACTCATACTGCCTGAGTTCTTGATGAAGATGCCGAGATATGCAAATCTGTCAAATACATCCGGATCTTCAGTTTGAAGTCGCAGATTTGGAGTTAGTGGCGGCTGATTCTGTAGAAATGTTTTATATTTAGAGGGTGCAAATTTCCTACCGAACGGCGAAGCGACAACTGATAATCTATACAAGGTGGCCTGGGATGAATCTCAGTTTTTTGTAAAATAGGAAAATATTATCTGCATAAGCGAGTTCGACTAACCGACCGCCGAGGACATTTTCGGCTCCTGAATGCTTAATGCCTGGAAGAGTTTAAGGCGCAGTCAACTCCATTAGTAATATTAAAAATATGCTGGAAGTGAACATCCTTGACAGACACCTGTGCTATTAGTAACATTGTGCGATAATTCATGGTAGATTTGGACGCAACCAGAAGTGTTTGTGTAGAAAACACGTGCATAGATTACGATAAAGTTATATCAACGCTCTATAAATTATTGGAAGTAGTGGTGGCTCCTACTGATCAGTCGCCACAACGAATGTTTACACGAGATTAGACCTTTAACTATTGCTGTCTTTGCGATATATGTTTGGTCTTGTTTTAAAAAAATGGTATTAGATTTATAATAATGAAATATTTGTTTTTAGTTTGGAAGTGCAATACACTTATTATTCGAAAGATTTACTATTGCCGGTGAATTTGTCACACTTATTCTTAAATGACCACTAATTTACCATTTTTCTAATATTAAATTTGTATAGAGTAATTGCACTCTACCCCTGATTTGTTTATCTTCATTGTCTACTATTTTTACGGAACTCATATCCTACCTACTTGTGACACGAAGACAAATTGAAATGCAACAAAATGTAGGCTCAAACTAGGAATTGGGTGGTGAAATGATGATCTTATACGTACGTAATATTTACAAAAATATGCCTGTTAGCTTAATCTTAGAGCTAAGTGTATTATATTCCACAGAACAATCAAAATATGAGTACAGTACATGATGGTTTCCCAATAAGGACGAAAACGGTCTACTGGATGAATTGCATTTTCTACACTATACAATTCTTAGTTTATACTGACATATGTAAGTAATTAATGGGTCAGGTGTTTATATCAAGACCGCAACCTTGATTATAATAATAGTTATCGCCACCCGCGCAACCAATGTTCGTTTAAAATGTGAGCTGCCGTGAGTTGATCACGCTCTCTATCAAATATTTAATTATGACCTGAAACCGAAACTATTGTGATATTAATGGTTGTACTACATTCTACAGGCCAGTGTAGCCAGCTTCTAGTATCTAGTATTTAACTTTGACTGTACGGAAATGAAGCAATTTAATGGAATATTATCAGCGTTCTGGTTATTGGAAAATTTTTCACCAAATAAATGAAGAAGATTGTAAATGTTCTTCGATGTAAAATAGGTGGTTAATATAATTGTGACCACATTTTTTATGAATTTCATGTTATCCTTCACAGTTAGTCTAACGTTAATTATGGATTTCGTAGTACCAACTGTTCGATTTTTGTATCGATGTGTGCGCTTGTGTAAGTTAACTTAATCTGCTTTACATATATCCGTGTTCAGGTGTACTCTTATTAATCATTTTTTGAAAGTAATATAAAACTTCCGGATGTTGAGATAAACTTAGTTATAATTTATTGCCACTTTTAATTTTTTGTTTTGTTGGTAATAAAAATTTGTTTTCAAATTTACAGATAACTATGTTGGTTTTTATATTTATATTAATCTAAGGTATTATTAGAATCTGGTTAGCTATTCATTTTACAGTTTATTTAATCTAACACAGCTCTGTTTTGCCTATTACTTAAGATGAATTCTGTTTATTTTATTTTTACTGATATGAATACAAATCACAATATATATATATATATATATATATATATATATACATTTATCATAACAATCTCTCTTCGTTTCCTGAGAATCCAGGCAAATTTATTTTAATTACACCAACATAAATCAACGAAAATCAAATGAAGTTCTCTCTCTTGGACCGAAATACTGCATAACAAAAACTAGAATAAACGAACGTGAAGAAATGCATATGCAGGCATCAATGGAATGCTTCTTTGAAGATGCCACAAAACACAAATCAAATGAAAATACGACATCTCGCTCTTTAAATCGGACCTCCGAAGTGCGTATGGCCAATATATGCGCACATTCAAAGGCAATAAACTGGTCACCAAAAGGCTAACGGGGCTATGGCGGTGGTGTCACCAGGGCGTGGTGGATCTCCGACCGGCAATCGGATCTCCTATAAAATACCACATGAGCCCGACGACGGCACCATGACTCGGCGTATGTTCCCCGCGACAAAAGGGTTCAACAGCCACAGGATTACATGGACTCCTGGACAGTACCCCGTACTTCCGAATGGCGAATGAGCTCTCAACAGCCACCGGCAACCATGCAACTTACTGCTGCCTTGCAGACTGCGCTTTGATGTGCAAAGGCTAAAGGTGCGTCCTCGATCAAAAAGCCGAGTGGTGAGGGGACACCACTTGTACAAAATTCCCAAGAAACTCCATAAAATGTGGAGCCGGCTTATCCTCCAAAAGGAGTCAGCCGCAGTAAATTAAAGTGAAGTAAAGTAAAATGAGCTACAACGAAACAAACAAATCAGACTCATGAAGCCAGACAAAGGGACAGGCGTAGTGTTAATGCACTATACGGACTATAGTCAGGCGATGTTCCAAATTCTGAATGACAAATCCAAATTTAAACGCGAACAGGTTCAACGCGACACTACGGCAAAACTAGAAAATTCCATAACTAAGATTCTAAACCGAATTATTTCGAAGGTCGAGGCAAAACAAGAAATCGACATAGAGCACAAAAATGCTTTTATTACAGAATGCATATATGCCAAGCCCGTAGGTTCAACGAAACCGATATTATATGGGAACTTTTCGCAGACGGTACTATGTGTCGCTTAAATTATACTGACAAATATATATATATATATATATATATATATATATATATATATATATATATATATATATATATGGATTGGTGTTTATACCGAGCTCGCAACGTTTATTTAACTAGTGTACCACCGCCTGCACAATTAATGATCGTTAAATTCTTCCTCGTCTGTTCACAAAAGTCAACTCGCTATTAAGTTCGCATATTCTTGCATCAACTGAAATAAATTTTTATCAATTATTAACTATAATTATCATCATCGTCATCTACGTTATCCTCATCAACCAACACAAAAATAATGAAGCAGTTATCAAAAGCAAACGTGTCACTGCTGCCCTCTTAACAGAATATTTAGAGTTATGGAAGGGTAGTGTTAAAACTCTTAGTCACTCATCTGATCGTTGAGTCTGCTTTTAATGCACCAATTAACAGCGATCCATTTTAATTGATGAGGACGTCCGTGAATCTTATACATTAATATAATGAGGGTTAGGTTTTCTTAACAAAGTGGAGCATTTATACTCAATGGATTAACTTTCAATTATTCAGTTTATGCTGCACAAGTATCCCTCTCCTATACCATGGCTTCTGCTAAGGAGGTGTCACTCCATATATATATATATATATATGATATATATATATATATATCCACTGCATAGTGATGCAAGGATGATATTTTGGCAGGAAGATGTACCTGAGTTTCGGTTCTGACTCGTGGCATTTCTGGCAGTAGACGGCAGGATTCAAATAAGACCAAATATGGCATAACTAATTAATTGCTCTATACTGCCGAAATATATATATATATATAATATATATATATATATTAAATAAAAATCTTGGTATAAAACTTGAATTCAGTATGTATATATTTGTTTCTTATTGACTGATTAGAAGACTAAGGAACACACCTAATAGTTCCAAAACTGTATGTTTGTAAGGCTTAAATTTAAAGATATGTCTAATGGACCAACTAAACGTTCACAGATTGGTTAACTAGCTGACTTATTGAAGGAATGACTGACAAACACTGCTTAATTTATTGATTTGTACAAAATGGCTAACGCCCAATTAAATTGACAAATTAGAATCCAGCTCTAGAGTATCTATATTTATGCGTTACATATTTTATGTTCGGAGTTTTAAAAAGTGTACCCGCAAAATGTTGCCTCCTTAATTGTTTAATTAGATTGTATCCTTGATAGTATATTGATTAAATGAGGGTGAAAATGCCGAATCACGATTTGGGGCTAATTATTTTTTTACAAATCTAATGCTTCAGTCGCAGTTAAGTCACAATAGTTTTATTAAAATGGTTTTATAATTCTTTTCAGGAATTTATATATATATATATATATATATATATATATTCAGCGTAAGTTAAACATTGCCTTAGGTAACAAATGCATTTAATCAATTGACTAGTTTCATTCTAATATATGCAATTGTGTGTTACGAACCTAGTAACAAATTAGTTCAAATAATACTACAAGTATAAACCAAAATATATAGTGGGTTAGGGTGTAATACCGGCTACTACTGATGAGTTGCTAGTAAGCACGAAATGAATGTGCACGAGATTATAATTTCCATTTATGCTGTCTTTGGTCTATCCTTCTGGTCACATTTGAAAAAAATTGTAACTAGGCGCCCAACACCTAAAACACACTAGTTTAATTTTTGTTGGAAATTAACTAGTGGTTGCCAGAATTTCAGCGTCCAGTGATTGAACCAGTGTGCATCAGATTCAGTGTCTTGACACTTGTCACCAATGCCACTACTGCTGTGCATTTCGTGTAATTTTATGGTGTATAAGGGCTACCAATTTTACCAGTCTTTTATTTATGGGCGCCCTCTGCATTATTGCTATCAACCTCCAGTGAAAAATGGTCATTTCGGTTTTTCATTCACAGGAATCACCTCGAGACCTATGGGGAAATAATAGTGAGTTAACATAAAAAAGCCGAACTAGATAATGTATATTGTTTACATAAATTAGCAAGTACAATTCGTAAAAATGGACTAGTTTCGTCTCAATCAGGCACTAATCAGTAGTTGCCAGAATTGCCACGGTAGAGAGAGAACATTTAGTTTAGAACATTTTAACTTTACCGTATGCGAACTGTGCCGTTAATTAAATTAATTTATTGTAAAATATCAGTCTGTAAATCCCGGCCGTTGCAATCCTAGCAACTATTAATAATTGCTTAACAAAGCCAAACCCGATCCGTTTAAAGTTTTGCATTGGCCTTCTAATGCAAAGTTCAGTTCATACCGATAACATACTTATAATAGAATATAAATTTAATATCACTTATCTGAATGGAAAATTGTCTGCCTTATAATGATAGGAGACGGCTAGTTATAAAATTGTATCGTATGTAATGGCAAAGAGAATCTCCTTGAAGGAAAGTTGACAAAAAAGTTGAAACTGCGTCTAATGCGCGGCTAGCCAAGCGAAGGGAATTACTTGCGTGATTATTAACCACATGCTCCCGGGTTAAATGCCGGGTCTGAGAAACTTTCGCTATTGCTTACAGGGACTAAACACGGAAAAATCTGATCTAGTAGATAAATTAAATATGATGTATTTTGCTGATACTGAATATATATATATATATATATATATATATATATATATATATATATATATAATATTTGCCAGCTTTTGGAAGCGAATTAAGGAATATGTCTCCTTCGAAGCAATGCTAAATAGGATCCAAATGAGGTAAAGTCTGCTTAAAATAAAGAAGTTTGAATAAAACTGAAGATTGCCTGCAATGCGCGCATTTGGTGGCCTAGTGGACGAGCTGCCAGAATGCAGCAAATGCACAATTGCGCAAATCGCGGCCGTGGGAGTTCTGGCATTAACTCTATAAGGAGGAAACCAGTCTTGAACAGTTATGTTTGCTATCCTAAACTGATTAATTTATTGTAGCAATATGAATATAATCAAATACTGTCTTTATACATTAAATCAACAAAATCTTAAAATAGACAAATCATCAACCATTCTTGCGTCCAGGGCTCTTCAGAAACCGAAATTGAATATAATTTTCTGACACACCTATTAAAATTTTTCCACGTTACAATTTTAAAATTATTATTATTTTCATTATTATTACTATTATTATTATTATTTTTATTATTAATTATATTTTAATAGATAACAATTAGTGCATAGGCTCTCACTTGAAATGAACGAATTTTTGTCTTTTTGTGGCCCACACAAAAGTGGATCTATTTTGCTATTGGGCAGTGTAGTATCAGTTCTTAAAATCTGAAATTTTAATGCTAAATTGTTGCACGTCTGTTATGCACATTTTAAACAAAAAAACGCTTAGATTATGTTAATAACCCATTTTTAAACATGCTGCAATGGAATAGGCAGATACATTATTTTTGTCTTAGGTTTCAACATTTTGATTTCTAATTTATAAAGTACTGCGTAATCCAGAAAGTTAAAGATTATGACTCGCTAATGCCAGTATTATAATTCCAGAGTGCCACTAAGTGCTTAAATTTTCATCGAAAACCTGTTCTCAGTAGAGATCACGCTCGAGTTGTCCTATTTCGCTTTTAATTTATCATTCAATTGTTGGGGGATATGTCCGCTGTTCATGAAGCATTCGGCAAATTTGTATCACGAAATTTTAAAAGATGAATCTCGTTGCGCAGTTGGCTGAACTGCTAATGATATCGTCTTTACAGATAGGCTCCACCATGGTACTCTTCCACTGAGTTAGGAATCGTACTCTAAGTCACGCAATAAGTTCATGAAATACTGCTGAATCACTTTTATTTGATGCTGAATATTTTTAACGAAGATCGTCGTTTCATAGTTAACATTTCTTTCATTCTTGATATTTGAAAAATGTAGGATTTCCGGAATTCTTATTGTAACAGTATTGAGGGATTACTTTATCGCTTATCATGCCGCTTACAATATGTGGTAGATTAAGATTAGCGTGGAAGTTATAGACCATACGTGCTTTAAGGACTAAAGGCACCTCAAAATTATTATCTGTGATAAGTGTTGCTTTTGTGCAAAGTCAGCGATGGCACTCATTAATTCTGCCGTTTCTATTCTACTAGAATTTGACAAAAATTATGTAGTTTCAAAATAATTTTGTATTTCATATCTATATGGCTCGACACTTTTTTTCGCACCTAGCAGATAAAACACCGCCTAATTCGCTTAGATCAGTTCCAGCTATGTTGAAGTATGACGACACAAACTATCCTGCTGGCAGTTTGAATCCAGAAGCGTATTTAAATGTACAGTCGAAGCAGCAAAATAATGTGCCTGTAAATCAATCGAATACGCCGTTTAGCACTAGCACTCCGCGCAAACTCTCGTCCATTCCGACCCATCGGATGACAGGCACTGCAACTAAATGTGGCACTCTTTGCACTGACGATGTGCTATCAACTTTTACTGATATTGATACACCGTTGAGCCGGTTGTGTCCTGTCTCAGATCAGCCAAACAACAGCGACGTCAATCTTCTGGATAATGTTGCTGATGATAAGCCCTATAAACGAAACTGGCCTAGTGAGTATTCTTTTCGTTTGCCCTTGGCCGATCCGGACTTTAGTGATGCAGAAGAGCAGGATGTTGGTAAGACAGACACGGAGAATTTAAAAGTGGTATTGACTGAGAGAACCCAAACCAACAAAACTCCGTTTGGAACCGATTTTGTAATAGCGGTTAAAAATGATGAGCACAATGCTAATGATGATTTTGTTACTCCTGAACACGAAACGCCTAAAACTACTGAGAACGATGTTGCTTGCGAAGCAACTGTTGACATTTCTAAGCCTACTGAAAGTGCTAAGATTGGAGCTGACGGATTTCAATCGCCCAAAGATGGTAAGTACTTTGTTAATTTTCCGAAATTTTACTATTTTTCGACAATTGCTCGAATGTTTTGTAAGCAGGTACTGTCTCTCTGTTATTCACTGTTGATAATATTTAATTACGTATATGTTCCACCTGCTGTAATGCCACAAGTGCCTCATCTATGTCTTCCTCCGATGTCATATAAAAAAAATATTTTCGTTATTTCTTTTTGTCTACGGATTATTGTTGAGGTCTTCAATTTGTAGCATAGTTTTATGGCATATTGTTTGTTGAGCAAATCGATGTGACTGAGAAAACTGTGGCATTTTTCTATCAGTAACTGGTTAACACAACCAACTGATTGTGAAAATTCTTTGCTAACATGTCTTTCGAAATGTTTATCAGGTATAATGTATAGCTAAAAGCTTCTAAAATCGAAATTATGGCCTGTTTTGTTCAGAAGTCTACGATTGTGCAGATATGTGTAATGCAGCTGAACGTCAACGAATTTATATAATTAGCCTATTTACACGTGAGAGACGCCTTTGGAGATTTATAGGAATATTAGCTTAACTACAGCTGCTGTTAGCAAATTATGCTCAGACATTGGAGACGAACAAATACGACTGCTGCACAGTGAAAGGCTTTGAGAAATATTGCATTCGGTTGGTTTAATTTGTGTCAGAGGCGATTGTAAGTCAATCCGGTCAATCCAGCAACGTTTCATTGTGTTCACTGGATGTATTGATTTGGACGAAAATGTGTGTTGCTACGGTTCTGGGCGATTTCCAAATATGCTGATTTAAATTCCATTTCTTTATCTGTTATTCACCTTTTCTTCGGCATATTGCATGAATACTATTCAACTCATGGCCAAATTCATCAACCCTTACAGTTAAAGCAAACTGTTTTACTGCTGACAGCGTTAGTATTTGTGAACCAAACAGTGAATCAAATTTTGAATCTGAAATAGTTTTGCTAAATTCCACAGAGTAACTGTGCTTCTATGAGGTATAGTGTAAAACGTTTCCAACCAAACTAACGTAAGAGTGTAAGATGATGTATTTTCTGTTTTCTTTATTTTATTTTATTGGTTGATTCTAGCCAATGTCTCCTCAGATAATGTGGTTCTCCTCGAAGCTAGGTATTTCCGAATGATACAAGAGGCTGCTGATCTTCGCGAAGTAATATCAAACTTGCGCCATAATCCGTCGATCAAAGACGGCGAAAACTTGAATATCGCGAAGAAGTTGGATGATCGTGTTTCATCAAGGCGGACAGCAAATGGAGAATTTTGTGAGGATCCGCTGCCTAGTAATTTAAATAATTCCTCGTGTTCACGACGCAAACAGTCTGGTGAAGAAGATACTTTTAACGGAAGGTGGGTTTCATGTTATCTTTGATGGGAAAATATTTAACCGTATTGCTTATGACGTTTGAAATAATGATTTTGAGCTTTGAAATAACTTTTTCTCAGCCTTACGACAAACAGGATCTAGCTATTAGTATAGGCGCCAATGCTTTCAAGCATAAAGTTAAGTTGATGGCTTTAATTCTTTTCGTACTAACATACAGTAGTCCGAGAGAAAAGGAAGAGGAAGGCGATTCGCGACGCCTCACCCTTGTTACATGATCAAATATTTATTCGAATCCATGCTACTTTTATTCTGTCAAGGTCAGCGGGAAAGGTTAGATTCTTCGACCATATGGCGCCGTGCTCGACTGGAGATGGATGTCTGTTTTTATATGTTGGTATGTATATATTTGCCTGTTATACGGATGATCGGTACGGAAGGATAACCTGGCGTACTAGGCATATTGAATCGTCACCCTCAAGGCTACTCATCCTGCAGCAAATTCAAATGGTTGGCAAACTATGATTTAATCTATCTTTAGAGCCTTTGCACACTTTGACATTTACATTTTGTCTTATTGTAGAGAGCTATGTTTTAAGTCGACTTTAATAGCGAAAGCTAAAATGCGCGATCATTTGTAGCAAATGTCGATTTCACGCGTTCATTTTCAGAATTTGTGGACATTTTAAACAGTGCCGTTGTTTGGGACTATTTTTAGGAATGATGATTGTGGTGCCAATAGACGTTTTGTTTGAGAATGCGCCATTAGTCTTCAAACATACAAATGTGATCTGTAATGCATTAAACACATAATTTTTCCTTGAGGTTCATTTCTGAGGCCTGTTACATATTTCGATATGCCCACCAGTTGTGAATGTTTAGGTTTTTTATTTTTCATCCATTTAATGGTTTATCACTGAAAGTTAATTAAAAATAAAGAAAATAAGTGAATTGAAAATAGTCATTACCGGTATATTAATGTCTCTTTTATATTACATCAGGGTTTCAGTCTACATCGGCGAAAGTTCTAGTGTGCAACAACAATTTGTTTTCAGCTTATGACATGCTAAATTTTTTTAATACTCATTGGTGTCTCCATTTCTCGACAGCTCATCACGCTAAATAAAGTCTAATTTTATCACCTGTTTTTTTAGTTTGACTTAATTATGTAATGACCTGTATCGAAATATCGCGATATAAAATATTAACTTGGACATAAACCAAAGGATGGTTCTCGTAATAACGTTCATGTGGACAATTCTGTTGTGCCTGACCAGAGTGTAATTATTCGAAAATTTATTTGGAAATGATCCAATGCTTCGCGTACATAATATTCAAGATCTTTGATGTAATGTTTTTAAATGAAAGCAATTATATCGAGTTGAGTAATTTTGTAAACTTATTATGCAGAAAACTGTAGTATGCCATACTTATATATATTGGTAAGCTTAAATAACATTGCAATCAGTTGTCTGCTATAATTATATAAAGCACGTTTTACTAATTTCTTAAAGATACTTTTTTATATTTTTCGATTGGTAATTTAGGTCTAATATTAGTGAAATTGGATTGACCGCACAACTAATTGTTCTTGGAGAAGAGGCAAGTCTATTGAATTTTAAAGGTTTGATTTTACAAAAATACATATAACTATGTCTATATATCTAGACATAAATGCATATATATATCTTGACACATATATACATACATACATACATACAAACATTTGAAACAGGCTGTCGTTAAGCTCAATTATGGACTTCGAATCAGCTTTTACTGTAAAGAACTTGTTCATTACATTTAGCTTCAGCCCGTTTATGATTATAAGTTCATGGACAGAATTAATATTATTATTATTATTTACTGCGGCTGACTCCTTTTGAGGATAAGCCGATCCACATATCTCATGGAGTTTCTTGGGAATTTGGTACAAGTGTGTCCCCTTCACTCGGCTTTTTGATCTGAGGACGCACTTAGCCTTTGCACATCCAAGTGCAGTCTGCAGTAAATAGTATGGCTGCCGGTGCCGTTGAGGGCTCATTCGCCATTCGGAAGTACGGGATACCGTCCAGAGTCCATGTAACTCCAGTGGCTGTTGGAACCTTTGTATGGGAACAATAATGCCGAGTCGTAAAGTCCATCCCTCCCCAACGTGTACGACGGTGTCAACCATGTCCTGATAGCCGATCGTACATGGGCTAATTCGGGGCAATGGCGGTGGTGTCACCAGGGCGCAGGATTCGACCGGCACCGGATCCTATAAAATACCACATGAGCCCGACGACGGCACCATGGACAGAATTAATGGCGTTCTAGATCTTGCATCCCTTCTACGATATTTGAATTCATGGCAATTACTTTGATCAAAGTTGCGATCTTGATATAAGCACCTGAACCATCATGCACATACCTTATTCAGTATGAACTAAGAATGGTATAGTGTAGAAAATGCAATAAATCCAGTAGACCGGTGTCGTCCTCATTGGGAACTCATCATGTACTGGCCAGGATTTGCCGCGGACAGGGCTAGAACCTTGGCACGTCTGCTTAAGTATCTGGTACACTAACCACTGAGCCACTCTGCCTCAAACTAGAGACACAATTTTCAGTTATATGCTAACTAGTGTTTCTTGGTTAGCCTTTCTTTTAGGCGGAGTCTATATGGCATCCATTTAGACAGACCTGTCCAACTAACCATTCCAAATTTATCTTTATAGAACAGACAGGTGCATATATCAGGATTGCAACCTTAATTTCATTTATACAATTCTATCATAGTCTTGAAAATTATAATTAGCATATATAGCAATGCAATTATATGTAATCATTAATGCGTGTTGCAAGACAATGTATATTTTGTTGTTCTAAGACGGGAATTCAGATGTTTTATAGTTGGAGATCGGCGTGTGGTTTACATTTTTATTGTCTGTTTATTTCTACTACTTACATAGGTCAATCAAGCTTTGGACCGCGTGAATTCATCTCCTGTTGCAGAGTCTTGTATCACGGTACCATGCCAAAAATCGTCTCAATTGAAAACTCCAGTCAGCAGTAATCTCTTGCCAAGCCTAGAAAACTCTATGCCTCCGGGCAGTCGTCATCTTTTAGACTGGTCATTGTCAGCCAATCAGAGCAGAATCGAAGAAGAAGAAGACGATGATGATGATGATGATGATGAAATTAGTAAAGTGGAACCTCGCGATGAAAACACCAGTTTGGAGAAGAAAAAACAAACTGAAAAATCCGATTTCGTAGATGAAACGAAAACTGGTGATAATAAATTGCCTGATGTATTCACACCGCTGATGAAAGCTACGGGGCAAACTGCGATAGATCCATACCATTGTCACAATAAAAACATTCGATTATTTAGACCGGGTGGGAAAAGAGCCAGGATTGAAAACGAAACTATAGATGAGTCAATACTAATTTGTTCTAGCATAGAAACTGATGGCGGTAAATCTGACTTAGTTGTATTACAACCGAAAAGAAAACACGAATACCATGTAAAAGACAATATTGACAGTTTTCTATCTGAGACCAAATCGGCAGACAGTATTGCAATTTCTACTAATAATTTGGATGTCGATTTTGATCCTTGTGAAAATGTGAAGCCCCGATCAGATCCAGAAAGAACACCGAGGCCTAATTTCTTCGAGGACCATAACGGGGATGAGAGAACTGGGAGTCCAATGGCTTTGATACATGCTGAGGAAACCTCAACTCTTTCTGCTACTAATTTGAATCAATCGACTTTAACTGATTGCTGTAATTTAGCAATGCCCAATAAATTGAAAACGGTATGTATTATATATATATAGCATAAGCTAACAAATGAAATCCGTCTAACAGATTTCGTAAATAAAAGTTTCCTTTTCATTGACACCTTCCGACATGACGACGGGGGGGGGGGGCACTAGTTAGCCAGCCCGGAAATGGAAGCATGAACCTTGTCAGGTCTAAAGGGACTTAATCAAAATATTGTTTCATTTGAAGCTTTGAGTTGGGCTCAACTACGCAGTAACACCTAGCATTTAATGGGTAATGACCCCTTCATTTCCCATTCTGCCTGTTTTCCTTCTCTTATCTCAGTTTAACAATAATGCTTATATAGATGCTGAATATGGTTGATGTTGATCATATCACTGAGCCCAATGTTGGATTACCAAATATCAAAAAATCGTTCAAATAAACTAGCACTCATTAACGTCTGCGCATTTTAAGTGCGAACATTTGAACAAACTTGACAACAAGAAGCTTTCGCACGTTTATTTGATACATTAGAAATCAAAATATGTCTCGTATCCTAAATCAAAATTCAGGATCCTACAAACATTACAGAACTGAGGGCACCATTCTTATCCACGCGTTATTGGCCTCAAGCCCCTGTTTTAACGGCGTTTTCATAATCTGGAAAATTGGGGAATTGTTATAGTCCTTAGCTCATGAGTTAAATTGTGGTTAACTAAATGGATCTTTGTAAACAGCCGACTATGTGCGGCTAGTTTAAACACATTTATCTTATTCAATGCCAGACAAGCTAATTATTATATTCTTACCATGTTAAATAACGTAATTAGGACTTATTTCAGCGTTTCGAGTGGGTGTAGTATAATTACATGAAGGGTAAAATCATACTTATGATCCTTTTTTCTTTGCTAAATCAAGTGGTCACTGCTTCAGTCTTAGGGAGGAATTGTGAAGAACTAGAAAGATACTCTAGGCCAACTCAGACAGTGTTTTACTATGATTGAGATGCGTCAGTCAAATTGAGTTACTTTACCAAAAACGGTGCTTTTTATAAGTCTTGGTCACTTTCAATGCTATGCCTAACAATGGCGCCCGACCATTACCAGCTGATTACTTAGAAAATGACGTGTAAGCCAGACTAGTGACTTTTTAATATTTCAATTTATGGCGTTCGGCGAAGTGTCAATTATTTCAATTATTTTGTCGATGCAGTCTTTTCTGAAATCTGTATAACGTTACCAGGAAATGAGATTGATGGTAACGGCGGGCTTACTTATCTCGAATACGCAAACGATGATCATTTCGAAATAAAGGAAACGGAGCTCCAGGGAGCTGTTAGCTTAGTGTAGGTGGTGTCCATGTAGTATGATATAACGCTTTTGACTCGAAACCTTTTGTTATGATAAATGTGAACCAGGGAACTGAGCTAGTTTTGAACGGTGTCTTGCTTCATTCAAGGAAATTTTATGTTTGATATATCTGGTAGCACTATACTGATCGTCACATTCCGAGATTTCAGGATGTCTTGGATTTGATAGTTCTTCCTTTTTCAGTTTTCGCATCAAAGCTCGGGTCTTCTAGGTAAGTATACCATAGGTCCTGCAAACTTAGCGACTGTAGATGTCTGCTCCTGGAAAGCTGTGTAAGCTAATTTATTCAGGCATATTGGCTTAGACCATTGCGAACTTAGCACCAAGCAACAGTAATCAGGAGCAAGTTATCAGCTGATTAGTTTTGTTCCGCTGCTCGTAGATGTGCGATTATCGCTGCTCCATGTTTTGGAATTACGATTTTGTTTGCTAAGGCACTGTACCAGCAATCCCGTAGCTAGGCGCGTACTCGTGATAGCGACTTCTTAATCACACCTGTATGTATGTATGTTTGTATGTATGTTTGTATGTATGTATGTATGTATGTATGTATGTATGTATGTATGTATGTATGTATGTATGTATGTATGTATGTATGTATGTATGTATGTGTATGTATGTATGTATGTATGTATGTATGTATGTATGTATGTATGTATGTATGTATGAATGAATGTATGTATGTATGTATGTATGTATGTATGTATGTATGTATGTATGTATGTATGTATGTATGTATGTATGTATGTATGTATGTATGTATGTATGTATGTATGTATGTATGTATGTATGTATGTATGTATGTATGTATGTATGCATATATGTATGCATGTATTTATGTATGTATGTATGTCAGTATTTATGTATGTATGTATGTATGTATGCATGTATGTATGTATGTATGTATGTATGTATGTATGTATGTATGTATGTATGTATGTATGTATGTATGTATGTATGTATGTATGTATGTATGTATGTATGTATGTATGTATGTATGTATGTATGTATGTATGTATGTATGTATGTATGTATGTATGTATGTATGTATGTATGTATGTATGTATGTATGTATGTATGTATGTATGTATGTATGTATGTATGTATGTATGTATGTATGTATGTATGTATGTATGTATGTATGTATGTATGTATGTATGTCTGAATGCATGCATGCATGTATGTATGTATGTATTTATGTATGTTCAAAAATGTGTATGTATCATAAAATGCTCTAAATCAAATTTGCGAAATTCAGATAGCCATGAATTATTTTGTATTTAATCATTTACAAAAATTAAGTTATATTGATTAATATCTCAAGTTTGCAACCTCGATTCAAAACCTTTTTAGACAAATTTTTAATGAGCTCAATTTATCTAGATTGGAATGTTCTTCAAATTATATTTTTTGTAAAAAGTACATAATCTAATCTAAATATATTGCGTATGTAGAGCATAAACCGAAGAAATAATAATTGTGGAAGCAGGTACAAAAACGGATAAAATTTTACTGTCTTTTGATTAGCTCATACGTAAGTTTCCTCTTATTCTACTCACCTGTACAGTAAGAACGTCACAGACAGGAGTTTCGTGAAATTTATTCTTTTGTCGAAAATGATAATTGCACCTTTCTATCTTTACATATAAAAGAGGAATATAAATTTAAACACTTTTTCATTAAAAAAATGTTAATTGCGTTTGTCTCTATATGTGTGTATGTATGTATGTTTGTATGCATGTATTTATATATATATGTATATATGTACGCATGCATGTGTCTATGTATATGTGTGTTTGTATTTATGTATTTTATTCGTTCAAGTTTATTCTGCCTATTACCATATTAGAATTTTGTCTTGAAGAAATATGGATTTTGTTTAATATTAACACGGTATTCATCGACGTTACACTATAGTGCTTCTCAATTCACTGGCCATGAAAACAGGTATTTCAATAAATATGATTTTAAATGTTTTTTCACTGCGCTTCACAAATCAAGTATTTTGAATGCACATTTAAATTGGCACTTTCAAGTTTTCCTTAATTTAATTAAATAATCCAGAAAATGACTGAATTTAAGCGTATGGGAGATTTTTTCTTGGTATTTTTTATTACTAAACGAAAGAGTTTAACATAGAATTGTTTATGATAATTTACTTTGCCTGCTACATAATAAACCTATATTTGCTCTCGTTTTTTTCTCTTTATATTAGAGCCTATTAACTTTGCTTGTCTGCCAAACGAAAACTTTACTCTACCTGATGGACAGGAGTGCGTCGCTTTAGGCTGGGGATACAAGGAGGCCCCACAAGATCGCCAACAGCCTAGCAGACGACGCAACAACAATAACTTCAATACGTCAACTGGACTCTCCTCTTCCAATATGGATCTTCGGGATGTACTGAATGCAATTTTAGGCCAGAACTCGCTTCATAGAATATCCTCATTAAGAGCTGCTCCTCAAGCTTCGCTTTCACAAACTTCTGCTCTACCATCCCAATCATCGTCCTCTTCCTCAGATTTATCACCTTCAGCTTCATCATCTTCGTCTGATTCAACGTCAAATGTTGAAAAACTTCCAGTCATACCATCTGCTGTACTTAGGGAGGTTTCGTTACCTCTGCTTGATATAGATGAATGCTCTGAACGATTTGATGGTCTACAGCGAGGAGTACATCTTTGTGCTGGCATGAAAGGACGCGTAAGTCCTTTGCAGGTTTCATGCTTTTTTATAAACCAAATTTGATTGACCATGGGGTTTTTACTCCATGTACAAATTTGATTTTTATCCTTGTTTCTTCGTTAAAAGTTAAAAGATAAATACGTATTCTACATGCATAAAGATTTGTCAGAAACTGCATCTGAATTAACTTTTAAAAATAGCATTAATGAGATTTAACAAACGGTTCTTTACTCTGGTAGGCCAGTTTGGGAATTTAGCTATTAATGTTTACGAGAAACGGTTTTACATGCAAAACGAAAATCTAATTCCCAAATTTCAAATCCTACTTACTTTGTAGCTTACAATATAAATGACTATTTAGTCTGAAAATGAAGCACTTTCTTTTTTGAGAATTTGATATTCCTGTTTCTGTATAGTCTAATGTTTCAGTAGGCCGCGAGTTTGAATCTATGCATAGTTACATATTATTTATTGCGGAGAATTGGTACATATGATATTATGTATTTGGTTCTGCGTACCAAGTACTAAATAAGTTGATCAGAAGTATGCATTAAATTCAGCATGTACATATGTTATGATCTCATGTACACATGCGTATTGCTTACCAACGACTCATCAGAGGAAGCCGTAACTAACAAGCACTTCTCGTTAAAAAAGCAAACAAGGCTACGTCAACTACGTTGACTCGATTACATTTGGCGTATGCTCTCAATTCGAATGCCCAGTAGAGCACAATTACCCCACCCTGCGCCATATTGGTGTAAGAAACATAGTTGGTAGATTTTGACATGGCAGATGTAATTAATGTCAACTGCATCTAAACTGAGTGGTATAGGACCAACATGTCTTCTAAAATGCGGTCCACGTGCACATCATAGTTCTTGGTTGGAAACCATGCGAGATATGGCATCGAGTCGAAATCAGTGGCGAACTTGTTGCAGATTTCTAGTAGAATCATCTTCGTAACTTTCTTGTCTTAATCGAGCGGAAGTTGTTGCGAGGTTTGGTTGTATATATGGCGTGATACTGTGAAAACTTCAAGCAGGTTAGATTACTATTTTTCCTTTCCCTAAAGCTGACTTTGCCATAATAATGTTGTGCAGAGATTTACTCTGCCTCGTTTTCGTGTTTTATCTAGGTAAATATACTCATCATAGCTAGGTTCTCTCCCGTTTATATTTTTTTGCCTAAATTATTATTTTTGTCATTATTATTACTTCTTGTCATTTTTTTAAAATTTGCCTTAAGTTTATATTGCAGTGAAACATTGTTTACTGATGGCCTTGTGTTGTGAGGCATAATGATGATGATAATAATAATGAGGATGATGAAGATAATGATGAAAATGATGATGATTTTGTTGATGTTGATGGAAAATATTGTCTTTCTTACAGTCGTTTTCCTGTTTTTCATTGGATAAATACCATGTGATTGATGTTTATACTAAGCCCGGAAATTTGTAACAAAGAAATTTAACCCCCACCCGCGTAATATACATTTATTCAATTGTATAGCTTATATCCATATAGTGAAAGCTGAAGAAAGTTTTTACTCGTGACTGAATATAAATTGTTCAGCCGAAATTTCCATTTAAATACTATGTATGCAAAACAACTAGAGGTGAAACCTGCATATCTTACTTTTCCTTCTTTATGTATGCATTGCGATTTGATTATAGCTAGGCAGATTTCCATTGTACTTTGATGACAATTTTAGAAGGTCTGAAGCGTCTGTACGTGAAGCCCGTAGCAATAGAAATTTGGCTTAACGACCGGCGGGCACAAGATAGTCCACCCAGAAATGGTAGCATGAACCTTGCCAGACCTAAATGGATACAACCATCATCCAGTTTCATGGGAAGCCTCGAGTTTGGTCTAACTACGCAGTAACTCTTAATGTTAAATGTGTAGCTAGATAAAGAGAGCAAGCGTTCCAGACGCGAAAAGCAGGTTTCGGCTGCTGAAAGAAACTTTGACCACTGGAATCTGGATAGAAATTTCTCATTAGCTTTGGGTGCAGACTAACTAAAAGAAGGAAAACTCCGATTACAAACCATCCCCACTAAGAATGGGCTACCTGTTGCTCTTTTACAGTCGACATATAATCATAAACGATACTAATTATAATGATTACATACTACATCCACTGTTACGCAATTTAAAATTGGTCACCATATCTGCTGAGTCGTGCAGGGTGGATAAACGTAATGAGGACATTGCAGGCAACTCCAACTCCGATTCTGTCCACTTTTCTTCTCTTTCCTCTTTTAAAACGCTCTTTTAGATACTATGTATATGGCTGGTTTTGATCACATCACAGAGTCCAAAATCGGATTGCCAAATATCGGATATAGTTTAAGTAGATTATCATACATTAAACCAAGGTTTTAACAACGGCGCATTTAATGTGCGAAAATTTAAACAACGTGAAAAACAAGAAGCTTTTGCAATTACAAACAGGAACCTACGTGCATTACATAAATGGGTGCACCGTCCTTATCTCCACATTATTGACTTCGAAAATCGAGTTCTATGAAAGTTTCTGAAGCTGGTAAATAAGACGTCGGTATGGTCCTTAGCACACGAGCTGAAGTTTGCTTAATTCATTGGATCCATGTGAATAGCGGAGGTTGTGCGCCACGTTTAAATAAATCTACTAAAATCAATACAAAAGACGTAGTCAACGTTCCCTTTTCGTTATATCTGCATTTGCTCCAACCGATTGTAGCACAGACGAAATCAAGGACGCTTTTTACTCCGACCTAGGCTCCTTATTATGTGAGCTAGAAGTTCAGATATAGTCCTTGTTATGGGTGTCAAAAATGTTAAAGTTGGGCGCTTAAGTAACAGAGAATTTCATTTAGTTGGAAGATAAACTTTAAGATCGACGCGCAACGATAATAGTGAACGTGTGTTGATAGCTGCGAGGAACATAGATTATATTTAAGTAGTACAAACCTGAGAAGTAGGGTAAGACGTTATTCCACATGGCGTCCTCCAGCTCCCGGACAATGGTGGACTCAAATAGAGCATGTAGCAATTAATTATAGATGGCGTGGTTGCATCCATAGTTGTCGTTCTAGTTGGAACACTTACGTTGACTCGGACCATGCACTTATCCGTTGTAGATTTGCACTAAAATTTTCCGGTACAATAAATAAGAACAACCCAAAATAGGTGTAAGAATATTCGAACAACCGTCCTTAGGAAAAAAATATGAAGATATTCTAAAGTCAAAGCTAACTGGTCTTGACGACAAAAATTCAAATTCACTTTTGACCAAAATAATTTCCACTTTGCAAACTGCAGATACTTTTGTATGTGGCATTGCAGGACCTGGTTCTCTTTAAAACCTATGGAGATACTCGAATCAAGTCGCCAAATTCAACCTCATTATAATATTTGTCACAGTGTGAGATGCCAACATAAGCGCAGTTTAATAGTCGATCTTGTATCTTTTTTAACCAGAAAGGCTAAATAAATGGAAGAAGCGTTCGCGTCAAGTAATATTCGATTTTTTCCATTTTATTTGCGCAATAGATCCGAGAAATTTAAGAGTTAGCATAACTATAATTAATAGTAAAAACCATCTAATAACCGATGAAATAAGTCATCTTGATAAATAAGCTGAACACTTAAAAGATCGATTTTCTTTGGCACTTGCGTCAGTAGTGATTCCCAAAAGCATGACTGTATCAACAGTGTGGAATGTTAAACTCTAAGAACCATTAGAGTTAGAAATACGGGACGCGATCCTATCTTTTAAACGTCGCAAAGTCGCAGACCAAGATAATTTCCTTCCTGGATTATTTGGGGATCGTGGCGATATAACTTCTGGTGCGTTGACTAACCTTTCGTGTTCTATATGGAATGAGGAGACCGTACCACTTGAATGGAATGAGTCGACCATCATTCCTATCTTCAAAAAAGGCAATCGTAATTCATACGATATAAGTATAGTATAAGTATGACTCCAGTTGTGTCTAGGTTAAATATTGTTTTTTGCGTAGAACTAATATATACGCAAGTATGTATTAGGAGTTGCGAACCTAGTAAAAAATTAGTTCAGTTGTGACCAGAAGGATAAACCAAAGACAGCATGTCTAGGTTATTTGCCTCGATAATCCCACGTCGTCTTAGTGTTTCACATGATTCACAGAATAGAGAAGAACAGGCCGGTTTCCGCTCAGGACGAGATTATATTGATAATATTTTTACATTAAGACAAGTTCTTGAACAGCAACATTTATATCGCTGTCTCACAATAGCCGTGGTTCTAGACTTCAAGGGAGCATTTTACTCGTTGGATCGCAATTTTTTATTCGATATTCTGTTGAAAGTCATGTGCACACAAAATTTATTAATATTATACGTGCTTTCTTCACAGACACTGGTCGCGTTAATGTCTACAACAAATTAACACACAACTTTACAACCCAAGTGGTGCTCGACAATGTTGTCCACTTTCCCCCTGTTTGTTTAATTTTGTAATCGATTCTATTATGAGTAACACTCTTCCACACGTTTAGGATGTAGGTGTTGAAGTTCTTCTGGGCGTTAAACTAGTCGATCTTGACTACGCGGACGATATCGTACTATTATTAGACAATCTAGATTCTGCCCAGGCCACCTTGAATAGATTGGCAGACGTTTCGCCTTTCGTTATGAAATTCGAACCCTATAAATGAGATACTTTTACAGGATCACCAACCACTCAATCTAACTCTACGACTTCTGAGTGAAAATCTGAAATGGTTGACAGGTTTACATACATTAGAAGCTCTATCAATAACTCAAGCAATATGTCTGACAAGGTGAGTATGAGTATTGCAAAAGCTAGAGTAGCTTTCTCGAACCTTCGCATTTTATTGAAAAACACGAATATTTCAGTAATCCTTCAAGGCCGTGTTTACAATGCATCTATACGTGCAGGTATATTCTAGGCAAGTGTGACTTGGCCTCTTAAAGTTGATGTCTGGCGATTACATTCATTCGACCATCGTTGTTTTTTTAAGTATAAAACATGTTGATTACTAACAACGAATACCCATCCGAAAATGTATTTTTGGATCAGCTAATAAGTGTTCCTTGTTTGATATACAAATAAGGCTCAATCAACTTCGTTGTCTCGATCACGTCTTGTGTATGCCCTCAGTTTGATTTCCCAGTAGAGCTCTGTTCTCATATCCAGTGCCAGATTGGCGTAAGAAACAAGTTTGGTATATTATGGCATGGCAGAAACAGTTCCAGTCATTTAAATACAAATCTGATAGTATTGGACCCACTCATCTTCCAGGATGCTGGTACACGTGCGCATCATAATTCTTAGTTAGAAACCCTGTGCGATATGGCATCGAATCGAGGACAATAGCAATTTTATAACAGATTTCTAGTAGAATCATCTTCGTAACTTTCTTTTCTTAGTAGGGCAGAATTAGCCGCGAAGTTTGGTTTGTTTCTGACATGATACAGTGAAACTCGCGAGGAAGCTGTTTTACTGATTTTTCCATGCCTTAAAGCTGACTTTGCCACAATGATGTTGTTTATAGGTAGGGTTTCATCAGTTCTGTGAGTTATCTAGATAAATATACTCGTAGGGACTATGTGCTCTCTCTCTCTCTCTCTCTCGTAAATCTCACTAAAAATTTGTCTTCCACATTAATTATTTTTGTCGTTATTTATAAAGATTTACTGCTTGTTCTTTTTCGCTTCTTATGGTAGTGAAACTTTATTTATTATTCTATAGCTCAAGTTTGTGAGCTTAAATTAAACACCAATCTTATTGTATTTAACCATTCGTAGAATAAAATAACAAAACTACCGCAAGTAGCACGCACTGACGCGATTCAACGTTCTATGATCGTCATCAGAGTACGATGGAAAACTGACTATCGAGGATCAAACCACACCTCTAGTGTCTCGACGACTGGTTAAATACAATTGGATTGGTGTTTACTTCAAGCTCGCAAACTTGATCTAAAGCATTGCTACCACTACCCGCGCAATAAATTATTTTTTAGTTGTGTTGCCTATTTGTGGCGAAATCTGCAATCAGTTAATGTTCGTGACTGCATAGAAATTGTACAGCCGACATTTCCAGTCAAGTACAATGTGTGCGAGACTGCTAGAGGTGAGAGCCGCATATCTAATTTTGTTTTCCATATATATGCAATGTGGTTTGATCCTCGCTAGTCAGTTTGCCGTCGTACTCAGATGATGATCATGGAAGGTCGAAACGCGTCAGTGCGTGCGACTGACGATAGTTCTGCTATGTTGTTCGACGACTGGTTAAATACAATGGGATTGTTTTCTACTTCTAGCTCGCAATCTTCATTTAAAGAATTGTTACCACCACCCGCGCAATCAATTATTATTTAGTTGTATTATTTATTATTGGCTTTTGTATGGCTGTGCAAGATGATTATGATGATGATTATAATGATGATAATGATAATAATAATAATAATAATAATAATGATGATGATGATGATGATGATGAGGAGGAGGAGGAGGAGGATGATGATGATGATGATGGGTTTCGCTTTGTTTAGCATTTGGCTGAATCCAATGGGATTTTTATTTACATGAAGCTCGCAAACTTGATAAAGAATTGCTATTGCCACCCACGCAATCATTAATTGTTTATTTGAAGACACTGTTTGTAAAATTCTAACTCCAAATCAGTCTGATTTCTGTGTTATTTTAAACAAAAACGAAAGTCAGTTGTTGTGTGCAAAATCTTTCATCCTCAGCTAAATAAAAAAAAGTAGTTCACATATGTTTTAAGTTTAAACCAGTGAATTGGTTGCACGTGTTTACTTGCTTCAGAATGTGCGTTTACCATGCTCTGTTTGTGGTTATGTAATTTTGCATTTGGCCCAAGTTGAAACCCTTTGCTTGAAAAAAAATTACATTGTAAAATACTACAGTTTAAATAGGAAAAGACGAATACGGCAAAGTTTTCATTAAAAAAAATTATAATAATCAAAAATAGCGGATACTACGTTCCATAGTCATTATATATTTGGTCGATATATTGAGTCAATCTCCTATACGAATGTGTATTCAAGCAGTGATGGAGTTAACTTCATAAAACATTCTCGGCAATGCGAATTCATGGCCAACTTACCATTTATAATATATACTAAGCCTGTAAAGCTTACCAAGGCGACGATTTTCAAAACACCGAAGCTAAATATGGTGAAAACACATTTAAGATAAGTTCTGGTAATAAATGGCCTACTTAAACTTTGCTGTATATACCTGCTAGAAAATAAACTTATTCTTGAACACGCGATTTATTTCTCAATTCAAATTGCAAATGCACAAAAATGGCTGAAATGACAATGTGCTTAAGTAACTTTTACCAGAAAACACGCGATCAGTGCAAGCTTAGTTGTATAAATAAAGTCTGTGAGTGCATGTGTGTATGTTTGGAGAAAGCTGCTAGCATTCAATTTTCGTGATCGCATTGAACCAGTGTAGCAGGATTTTTCAGTTAAATACAATGTATGCAATAAAATTAAACAATAATAGATTTCGTGGGTGCTGGTAAAAATTCTTTAAATCAAGTTTGCAAGCTTGAAGTAAACACCAATCACATTGTATTTAACCAGTCGTCGGACAAAATAGCAAAACTACCGCCAGTCGCATGCACTGACGCGTTTCGACCTTCCACAATCATCATCAGAGTACGACGGCAAACTGATTAGCGAGGATCAAACCCTATAACTATCAGAAACTCGAAATTTTTTACGAAGAAATCTGGCGGTCAATATCTGAAGTTGGTTCAACTGAAGGCGGTGAATCCTGCAAGCGACACTGATATTCCGACTCTCCACAAGCTTCAATCTAGTCGACTTTATCCTAGTTAATACTACCCTACAAAACCTCAAAAATTACGTCAAAGAATTCCAACGGTCGATGTCTGTAGATGGTCTTTCCTCACATTCTAACTCAGTCTTAAATTCGTCCATCCGACAACAGCAAATCCTGCATTGATACCCGGACGCTTCACGACCCCTAATCTAGTTGATCCTTACCTATTCAAACGGAATCTCTTTCTCCTCAGAAAGAACTATCACGAAGTTGATGAAAGCGCTTCTCCTTCACAACTCCTCGTTTTCTAACAGTCTTAAATTCGTTCAACCGATGGCAGCAAATCCTGCATCGCTATTCTGACACTCCACAAGCCTTAATCTAGTTGATTCTTAACAAGTCAATTGAAATCTATTTATCCTCAGAACGAAGTAACACGAAGTTGACAAAAGCGTTTTTATATCACAGCTCCCATCAGCCTTATCGTCAAATATTTTGTTAGTCAACTTTTCATTCAACTCTACGTAGCTCTAACTTTTAATTGATTTTTAACATTTCCATTGTTGGGCCAGATGGCCTTTGTTGCCAAATAAATTTTCACATATTTATTAATAATTTAAAAAATATAATGTATGCGAGTCTATTTAACGTGAGCTATATATATATATATATATATATATATATATATATATATATATATATATATATATATATATATATATATATATATTGCGATTAGATCCACGTTGGTCTGTTTGCCATCCCTCACTGATCATGACCATTAGAAAGTCTAAACGCCTCAGTACATGCGACTAACGGTACCTTTACGATGTTGTGCGACTGGTTGGCTATGTTAGGATTGTCGCTTGTGACAAGCTCGCGAACATGATTTGAAGAATTGTTTTTACAAAAAATCACAATCAGTGATTGGTTATGTGCACGAAAAGTACAGCAAACATTCTAAGCTTATATTGATAATATAAAAATTCATGAGTTTTATTTCAAAGACCGTATTGACTAATTAATTCGTCAAAAAGTCAATTTGAAGGACAATGAACTGCATTAGTACAAACTGCCTCGACTTGGTATCCATCAAACAAAGCTTCTCCATTATGTAATTCGCGTAGTTCATTCTTAAGAAATATTGAAATGAAGGTGAATCTGTACCACGTGTCACGTGTTACATTAAGCTTTGGTAATACGTACATAAACGCCATATTTTTATTAGACTGTTCATGTGACTGATAGTCGGTTAGACCTACATACATATTTGTCAATTTTATAAAAATATGAATTACCAGATCAAATCACAGCAATTTATATAGCACATCTAAACCTTTAAGACAACTCGCAGATAACAACAATGAACATATGATTAGTAAATAATAATATGAAACAGCACACGCTTCCAAAGCGCGTCTTAAATATTAATTTGGTGAAAATGATAATATTTATTTAAAAATTAAATGTACAGCAAATATAATGATCAGGACTGCGTCCTGTGTTATAATTTCTACAGTTTCACTAAACAACATTGAGCTTCTTCCAACTTTTGAGGATTCAAACATATAAGAAAGATATTATGGCTTATATGAACCAAAATAAACAAAAAGAAGAATCATTTGCATGAGAAAAACGTGCCCACTATTCTTAATTAGGCGATATTTCTAGCCTATATATGCAACTAGCTACCACTATGCAAATGACCAGATGTCTTACAATTAAAAACCAGGTGCCTTAAGCAGAAATGTTTAAAAGGCTCCCAAAACAAATCTCGAACTATCCTCAAATGTGACATGTAATACAATTTCAAAAAACATCCATTCATTAATTTGGTAAACCATGCATACTCAACGTGTAATTGAAGAATTTGTGTGGTTAATCTTAAACTAAATTAAATTGTAAATATCTCAGCAGTAATATTAACAAACAAATTTATCTTCATGTATTCAATGTTTGTTTTCCATCTTACTGAACAATTATTATATATATATATATATATATATATATATATATATATATATATATATAGCACGAAACGAATGTGCACGATATTATACTTGCCGTTCATGCTGTCTTTAGTTGGTCCTTCTAATCATATTTGAAATAATTTGTTACTGGGTGCGCAAGATCTCATAAATAATTACATATATATCGTCTATTTGAATGAGAGCATTAACAATATACTTAGTGCAATGCCGATGTACAGAGGATATAAGCTTTGCATCACATACATGTACCGTTTTCTTCTGGTTTTCTCTTCAAGTATGTACACATGAATATATGTATTCATGAATGGCAAAAAATAGAAAATTTAAACTGGGAATGATTTTGATATAGGAGAATACACATTGACTTTTGCGCTACATCTCCAGTTTACGATCAACGCTTTTTCTGGTTGCACAATTCAGGCTACATTATGTTCATTTACTGCGCTTCACGTAATGATAATTCATTCCTGTTATTGCATTTGGTGGTTATTTCAAAAGCCACACTAGGAAAACATATGTACGAAGTTTCAGTGATCTGTTGCATTAGTGCCTATATGTATTCGCCATTTGATTTGACACAGACGTTTAAAATTGTAATGGCAATGGGTAGTAACCGTCGGATCGGCCTTCCTTAGTCGATCGACAAATTACGAATTCAAACGCAAAAATGTGCAGAGCAGTATGCACTGGCAAAGCCATATTTAAATGCGCGTAATGGTATGAGCAGAAAAACAAACTTTTATACACTATGCGCTTATAAATGCAAATAGAAACAAGATGAATAACGTCTTGGCAAGTAATAAAAAATTATTGTGTCTAGAGGGTACATCAGAAGAATGAGACAAAGTTGAGTTGAAGGTGGCAAATGAAATAAGAATCTCAATCGGCGCCGGTCAAATTGATAAGGACGTATCACAGAAGCTTGGGCCGTTTCGAGCACCTACTTCCACAAAAACACAAAAAACTATATTATTAGATCAGTATTACCAAACTTTGTTTCATTTTCCTAGCAATGGTTAAAATGTCTTTCCTCACACCTGAACCGTTGTGTAAACTACGAAGTAAATATTCAGCTGCAGATTCGTTTGACTGTGTTAACAGAATTCATTTTATACATGTTAATAAATACGATGATTAAATTGACATCAGTTGCTTGGGCAGTGATAACAATTATTTAAATCATGGTTGCGATCTTAATATAAGCACGTCCCTTTATATACATATATTTGCCAGTATAAACTAGGCATTATATTATATTGAAAAAACAAATCATCCATTAGACCGGTTTCGAACTTATTGGGAACTATTTATTATAATCAAGGTTGCGGTCTTGATATAAACACCTGACCCATTAATTACTTACATATGTCGGTATAAACTAAGAATTGTATAGTGTAGAAAAGGCAATTCATCCAGTAGACCGGTTTCGTCCTTATTGGGAACTCATAAAGTACTGGCCAGAATTTGCCGCGGACAAGATACGAACCTGGGCACGTCTGCTTCCGAATCTGGTGCTCTAACCACTGAGCTATCCTGCCGCACACTACACTACACACAATTTTCAGTTATATACTAACTAATGTAACTTAGTTAGTCAATTTTTCCTTTAGGTGGAGCTCATATGGCATCCATTTAGACCCAAAGTTCAAACTAACCATGCCCAATCTGTCATTACTGAACAGACACCACATTACATGGGGAAATGGTATTGAAATGAACATTTATATAATTAAATTATTGGGAACTCTTCGTTTATTGTCCAGAGTTTGCCGCGGAAAAGGAATATTCGGGACGATATCGCTCTACGTGATAAATTGTCTTATCTAGATTATACAATGCTTAATTTATACTTAAGAATATATGTATATAATGGAACTGGTGTTTATATCAAGATCGCAATCTTGATTCAGGTGAATAATATGTTGCTTTTTAATATGAATTTTTTGCTTGCCTATGTTCCATTTTGATATATACCTTAAAAGGAAATTTCGTTTGCGTAGTGCTGAAGTAGTTCGATCTGATACCACAATTGACGGTTACGGGACAATTGAAAGCACTCGTATGTCAATAAAATCTTGATTCCTTTACATTTCTGGGTGCACAATTTTTTTAAAAAAATTTGATTAATGGGTTCTCACTGGTTGCGTGAATCTGAAGCCGTCCTTGCACTGCTTTCCGGAAATGTTTTTGAATGAAGATTGCCGAATTCGGCAAATCTTGAAGAATCATTTAACATTACCGGTCACACAGTAGACCAAAATATATTACCATCCTCGGTCCTAAGTCTTACTCTAGGCAAACTTATTTTGTTTTAAAAAAGATTTACATTTTTCTATCAATAGAAGCATTAATGAACTTGGCAATGATGTGGCAATGGGGAGCCCGCTATTTCAAGATTTTAAATGATGTTTTACTTTGATTCTCAGTGCTGTCCTTTTCGTTTCGGATTTGACCGCATTTTTCTTGTGCGGGACAATTGTTAGCACTCATAGGTCGGCAAAATCTTGAACCTTTTGTCTTTTCAGATGATGTTATTTTTGGCCTCAGTTGATGGGTTCTCACTTGTCCCTTCTCCTTTAAGCCTTCAATTAGCTGATTGTCTGAAAGCGCTTTAGGATCAAGATCCGCCATTGATCTTTGACATATATTTCGAGACGTTATTTCCAGTCTCATCTTCAGTGTTGACACAATACGCACAGGAGTAAAACACAACTTGTGGCAAATGTGGCTGAGATTTTATTAGGCTATCTTGAGAACTATCAATAAAGGTGGACATCAGTAAATGTGCACAAAATATGCGTTATATTGATGATAGACTCATTATTAGTAAAAAAGGATAGGAGTTAAGAGCAATGCGTAAAAGTAGTAATAACGCTGACGTCAATAGCAGTTTCACGTCGGAGCATAAGAAAAACAATTGTTTATCGTTATTGGATGTGCTACTGAAGAAAACGTTTTATGCAAAACTAAAAAAAAATAATTTACTATAAACCATCCTCGTCTTCAAAAATTTTTCATTTAAGCAGTTTCGTGTAATTTAAAATTGGATTATGTAAAGTTTGTTGCTGTGTTTCAAGGATTGATAGACTGCTTAGTCTTAATTTAAAATATGGATATATTAAAGCAAAAAACTATTTTATGGGTAATGGATATCCTAGGCAATTGATTATTATTTTTTTAAATTAGAAATAAACACAAACAAGCGTTTGAATGGCCCGAATAAAACATAAACATTTAATTTAAGGTGGACACTGTTTCCCTCACAACGTAGAATAAAGTTGAAACGGCTTTAACACAAATTTAATGTAGCTAAACTACGAGCGTTATTTAAGGTAGCACACTTGACTTTGCCAGCAATCAAAAATAACCGTTAATGTCGACTTCAAATAGTGTTTACCAATATAAATTCGTAAGTTGTCAATCAAATTACTTAGGTCGTTCAACTAGACGGTTAATAACCAGAGTAAAAAAACATTGCAATGAAAACACTTGTATCAAACCAAGTGGTGAATACACGTCTGCAATTGCGCAACACACCATTGAAACCTCGCACATATGTTTAATATTTATGGCCTTTAAGATCATTTTCACATACAATAACAGATATGAGTTATCAATATACGAAGCACTGTGAATGAACAAACAACAGCTTGATTTATGCAATCAGAAAAAGCATATTCAGATATTGAGCCTGAACTGGAAATTATGCTTAGAAATCATTGATTGTTACCACATAGCATATCCTCTCCCAGTTTCAATTTTCTGTTTTTTGTATTTCATAAAATATGTATCTGGCCATCTTTGGATTCCTGAGGAATAAATGAGAAAGAAACGGTTTTTATATCTGATGAAAATTATTTTCAAATTTAAACAATCATTGATTGCGCGGTTGGTGGTAACAATTCTTTAAATCAAGTTTGCGAGCTTGAAGTCAGCACCAATCCCATTGTATTTAACCGGTCGTCGAACAACATAACAAAACTACCGTCAGTCGCACACATAAAAATGGTAAAATTTATATGAATATATAGAACTGTATCATAACAGGATATTATTAGATTTATTTCGTCATTATAAACTAAACATTGCATAATATAGCAAATGCAATTTATCAAGTAGACTGGTTTGACCTTAGTGGGCATTCATCAAGAACTTGAGAGAATTGCCAAGGTTGGAATTCAAACTAGGGACCATGTGCTAAAGAGTCTTGCCGCTCATCCCTTACGCAACGAAACCCGCGCGTTGCATACAATTATCGGTTACATACCAATTTACCTTTTTGCCATTTAAATCTCAATCTGAATGATTGTTGTCTTCGCTTTTGACTTAGAGTTCTTACTAACACACCAAATCTGGAAATACAATTGAAAAAAATAATTGATTGCGCTAGTGGTGGTAACATTTATTTAAATCAAGTTTACGAGCTTGAAGTAAACACCAATCCTATTTTGTTTAACCAGTCGTCGAACAACTTAACAAAATGGAATGCGGTTTGATACTTGCTAGTCAGTTTGCCATCGTACTCTAATGATCATCATGGAAGGTCGAAACGAGCCAGTGCGTGCGACTGGCGGTAGTCTTGTTGTGTTGTTCGACGACTGATTTTATACAACGGCATTAGTGTTTATTTCAAGCTCGCAAACTTGATTTAAATAAATGTTACCACCACCAGCACAATCAAATCTTTTTAAAACTATATTGTCTATATATATTTGTGTGGCGAAAGCTGCAAACAGATAATGTTCGTGACTGCGTAGAAATTGTGCAACTGACATTTCTAGTCAAATACAATGTATGTAAACCAATTAGAAGTGAGAGCTGCATATCTAATTTTGCTTTCCGTATATATGCAATGCGGTATGATCCTCGCTAGTCAGTTTGCCTTCGTACTCTGATGATGATCATGGAAAGTCGAAACGCGTTAGTGCTTGCAACTGGCGTTAGTTCTGTTATGTTGTTACCCGATCTGGCACTTTCAGACGGATACCATTCCACTTTGAGATGTGATACTAAATTAAAGTATAGTTCCAGTATTTTTGTATCTTACGCAATTTTTACTTCTTACAGATAGCATGCGTATGGTACAACGCATACATTATAATTTAATTTTATATTACTTACCGAAGCAAAATAGCGTCCGTTCTGTAGGAACAAAACTACAAGGCTAGTTGGAACATAAAGCTACAATCGATTACAAACAGGATTCATCTAACCGAAAACGTAAAGTGGAATAATGAACGAAATTACATGCGATGCACGACATTGGTGGTGTAATGGATCAGATAGGAGTCACTAAAGGATATGTCTCTTGGTTAAAATCCCCGGTTCAGCTAGTTTATACTGAGAACACGCATATAACGAATTCTAACCAATATTCATTAATGAAATATTTCTGTCTTAGAAGGAATAGTGTCTCTTCTATATTGGCGGGTCTGGAATGGTTGCTTGACTCTTGTGTTTAAAAGCGGTTTCAAATAGGATCAACCTGAGAAAAGACTAATCAAAATCAATTTTCTGCTATTTAACAAAAATTGTATGCAGTATGCAACTTTCGTGGCATGATGTTTGGTTTGTAAGACTGCAACGAATGCCCATTTACAAGTAATTGGTGACTGCCTAATAAGGACGAAATCAGTCTGCTTGATGAAGTTTATTCGTATACTCAAACACTTTCAACTTCCAGATACTGTTTGTTGTGGAGACCTAATATATATGCAATTGAGTTTTAGGTGTTGCGCACCCAGTAAAAAATTGAGCCAAATATGGTTAGAAGAATCAAACAAAGTCAGCATGAACGAAAGGTGTAATCTCATGTGCACATGCATATCGTGTTTACTGCCGACTTATTAGAAGGAGCTGGTATTGAGCTCTAAACCCACCATGTATTATGATGAGACAATTAGACAGTACTATCTTCTATACGAATGTGTAAACCTGCAATTGTGGAGCTAACTTCATATAAAGTTTTCGACAATAGAGCTTCAAAGCCAGCTCACTATATATAATATATACAATGAACCTGTAAATTGTACCAACACAATGGTTGCTATGTCAGTAACTGATACCAACGCTATGGCTATTGTGTTAGTACATGATACCAACACTATGATTGCCGAGTTGATACATAATACCAACTAACCCTACCCAGTATTTCATTATTAAACAGACACCACACCACATGGGGAGTGGTATTGAAATGAAAATTTATATACTTAAACGAACATTGGTTGCGCGGGCGGTGATAAAAATTACTATAATCAAGGATGCAATCTTGATATAAACACCTGACCTATAAATTAATTACATTTGTCAGTATAATGGGTATGATATTTATATCAAGACCACAACCTTGATTATAGTAATTTTTATCACCTCCCGCGCAAACAATGTTCGTTTAATTATATAAATGTTCTTTTCAATACCACTTCCCCATGTAATGGGGTGCCTGTTCAATAATGACACATTGGGGATGGTTACTTGGAACTTTGTGTCTAAATAGATGCCATATAAGCTCTACTTAAAAAAGAAAAAGATTAACTGATTTACATTAGTTAGTATTTAACTGAAAATTGTGCGTAATTTGCGGCAAGGTGACTCAGTGGTTAGAGCACCAGATTGCGAGGCAGACGTGCCCACGTTTGACTCCTGTCTGTGGAAAATTCTGGCCAGTACGTGTTGAGTTCCTAATAAGGACGAAACCGATCTACTGGATGAATTGCTTTTTATACACTATACAGTTCTTAGTTTATACTGACAAATGTATGTAATTAATGGATCAGGTGTTTATATCAAGATCGCAAACTTGATTATAGTAATTTTTATCACCGCACGCGCAACCAATTTTCGTTTTATTACATAGTCGTAGACGTTTCGAAACCAATCAGTTCTTAGATATGTCTATTTTTTTGAAATGTGAAATACAATCCTATTCTTTTTCGTAAAATCATATGATGTGTCATTCCTTTCATTTTGAATGTGTCCAGCTAATGCTGGGTGTGCCACTTTATAAGGTATATCTGGTATTTTTGAAGCCTTTTTAGTGTTGTTTATAGTACATTCTATTTTAACTCACACTTGTGTTACATTTACATGTTAAATCTAGGATTCGTTTTATAAATTGCGATAGCACTATTCCCGATTTTGCCCTGTATAAAATCGAAAATATATTACTACACAAATCTCTAATTTATGTACAGAAGCTGCATCTATTTTAACACTTTTGTAAAGCATAACGCTGATTTATTCTTCTTGTGAATCTACTTGTGGTTCTACCTATGTGTTTTGCGCTGCATGTTCATTTCATTTATTATCCAACTACAGATTTTTACGTCCCAGATAGGCTCCATTCTTCATTAGTTCGCACATATTTAATATATTGACAAAAAATAACAAACTTTACCTAAGATAGCAAGAGCAATTCATCAAGTAGACCAGTTTGATCCATTTTTCGATCTCAGAAATTATTTGCAAGAATTTGCCATGACCAGAGCTCAAACTCTGACAAATTTGCTTAAAAATCCACACTCCTTCATAAAGATTAAATTCAACATCACTTCCCTGGGTGAAATGGTTTCTGTTCTATAATGACGCATTAGAGAGTCTAGTTAGCAATATAAATCGAAAGAGAAGACAAATAGGCTCCACCTGAAGAAATCGCTAACCATAATTATAAGTTGGAAATCAACTGTGTATTGTGCGGCAAGGAAGGCGTAGTGAAAGTGTGCGATATTTCGAAACCTGTGCCATAGTTCGAGCAATATTCGCGGATAAGTACTTAGCTAATACTCATAATTTATGGAATTGGTGTGCTTGATAATTCCATTTGCTATATTATGGAATATTTGGTCATGCTAGCATCATATATATATATATATATATATATATATATATATATATATATATGCCAATTTGTATGAACAGATATTTAGTCTTAGCAGAAAAAAGGATCACAAAATAATGCAAACTATACTTTGTACATTGTACCAAATTAAATGTACTTAATTGAAAACTTTTCGCATTTTTGGGCACTCTTCTACGGTAATGAGAATTGGCATAGCTGGGATTTCAACCCATTCATGCAGTACGTTTCGTGTGCCACAAATTTCGCCCTTTGATTAAAACTTTCAATTTGGCGTCAACCTCTGATATTCTCAGTCTGTCCTTTGGTTGCATTCTTATGCATAGCGCTTTCGACATAAAATGCAAAACTATTATCCCCCGAACCTCGTTTGATGGCATAAGCCATGTCATCCGTGGACGTAATAATAATTAAAATATAAATTCCCGATTAGATGATAAATATGTTGTAGTTATGTACTAAAAGTTACAAGAGATGGAGAATGCAATATAAAAGTAATATTATTTAACTGTTTTAATAGAGCTGGCAAAAATTGTGTCTAGTTTGACTAATCTTGTCAACATTATTCTGAATATTTGATTAAATAGTATTTTATTGTATTATTCCGCAAAAACAGACATACGGATTTAAACAAATTGAATCTATACAAGATGTACACAATTTTCCTGAAACTTTTTATGCATCGTCAACTATACAAACTGTACATGTCTGTACGGGCAATTCTTCTTGTTTGTAAATATTTTTGATGAAGCAATATTTAAATTGCAAAGAAAGTAGCTCTTTAACGTTCTGACTGTGCCAAAAAATTTTACGCAATTGTTACATTGCTGGTGTATTGGAGAAACTTAACGACGTATCGAAACATTTAATGCTATTATTATAATCAAGGTTGCGGTCTTGATATAAACACCGGACCCATTAATTACGGGTTACGTCGTAAGTGTAAGCAAGGTGAAACCGAAGAAAATGCTAAACATAAACATGGGAGATAACTGTTTTTAAATTTTGTCCAAAAGATTCCATAAATAATTCGCCATTATCAATAAAAATATTTACGTCAACATATAGATATTGACGCTTCGTTGTTGCATATTCATGATAAAAACTATAAACAAAGATAAAATAGCGATTTCACATTGGATTGATCTAGCACAGAACAAAGTATCCAACTAAATCATAAGGAGAAATGAAGCCATTTTGACCACAGAGAAAAAATGTAAATTGTGTCAAGTAAACTACAATAAAGCGTAATTCAGGGATGAAATCTAGTGGCTGATGTTTCGCCTGGCTTGCGTGAGGCCGTAGACTCATTTCATAGAATCTTGATTTGCAGATTAGTAATCATAGAAACATCTGGCCTTATAACTTGCTGGTTCTTGCTTGCCGTAACGATGGCCTAACTAAGAAATTTAATAAAAAGGAAATAAAATGTGGACATAATCAAAGGCTCTTCAGAATTATCCATTATTCAAATGGTAAACTCTGTACAATATTTTAAATTCAAATGTTTTCGGCCTGCAATTAATAAATTATACATTTTGCAGTCAAAGAGAACTTTTAATGAGATGAGAGTAAGAATAAGTAATTTGGAAAGGAAATCTCAGCAAAACGTTGCACAACATTTAGCAATAATCCGTGCTCACTACACTATGTATGAACAAAATAAATTATTATTTAAACTTCTTGTCTAAAATTAAATGACCATTCGTTTCGCGGGCGGTGATAACAATTAATGAAATCAAGGTTGTGTTCGTGCTATAAACACCTGTTCCATTAAGTACTTACATTACTCAGTATGAACTAAGAATTGTTTAATGTATAAAAGCAATTCATCCAGTAGACCGGTTTTGCCCTCATTGGGAGCTCATGCTTTGTTCAGAATATCGCGGAAATAGCTCGAATCTGTGCATTACTTTTTCTGAATCGGGTGCTCTAACCAAAACATCGATTTATAGAAACAGGCTTCAAACAGGTAAGCATGCCCGCATATTTCGTCTGAAATAAAAATGAAATGCGCTGTCTCCGTATGTTTTAATTGTCCCATAACAAGATATGTTTAGTAATTGTTCTACACACAGTAATAATCTTGTTTTGCAAACAATAAGTTGTTATGTGCTGTGACACGCGTCCATTCTACCTTCTGCTGTTTTTTCCCAAAATAATATCGACCACAGGTTAAATTCATATTGTAGATAAAGTCGGTTGCAAATAGCAGTGTGATGTTGTCTTTAACACTACGTTTTTTCATGGTCTCCAGGATGTAATAAGGATAAGCTGGCTCCATCGTTCGCACACCTGTTACCCTATACATAATGCTACACACGCAACAATTGTACCTTTCTCCCTTGTCTTTTTCCTCATTTACAATATTTGTCTATTTCTTTGGAAGTCAATGCTTAATGGATGAGGTTGTTTGACGAATTTGTGCTTTCACTATTGTCCATGTTCCAATTCGTTCCTTAAGTTGATTGATTAGAGAATCTGTCGAAATTAAATCTAGAGATAATATTATGAATGAAACAGCTGTTGAAAAATCGTTAGGTTCGATTTCGAATACCGCATTAGACAATGGCTGGAAAAGACGATTGAATGAATTAGAATCTGTATCTAGCTTCAGTAAAAGATTAAGACCAAATTAAGACTGACTTATTAGCAGGCTTATTATTTAAATAATGGCTAATCTATTATTGATAATATAGTCTTTCTAAATTTAACCTATGACTATTCGTTTGATTTTAAAACTTAGTGATTTGAACGCTTATTAAAGGGAATCAGACTACTTTCATTATACTGATTATTCTTTCTTTAAATGATTTTCAAATTTCTTGTTTAATCATCACTTATTCTATTCCATATCTTAATAAAGCTTCTTAATTTATTGAATCGGAATTTTGTCTTTCCCCTCATCCTGCCTATTGAAATCGTTCTAGTAAAACAGCATTTCACATATTAATAGTCTGACGCGTGTAAAGGGTAAATTAATGTCTGTTGTCTGCAGTTTCAATTAGATATATGTATATGTGTATATTTATATTTATCTGAATCTTTTAGTTATGCATACACATACACATGCACATGCGTGACGTGCGCCTATTTAATGATATGACAAG
>JAQBSW010007140.1:0-43031 GCA_029291075.1 Eudiplozoon nipponicum
GATATCTTTTAAAGTAGTTATTTTTGGAGATATTGATTGATCAATAGTTTGAAATTTGTTATTATTAATAATTATTACTAATGGATACATCAGATTATATTAATTGTAAAATTCTTTTGAGGATTTAATTAATTTGTGTGTGTTGCCATAAAAATATTTGAATATGCGAATTTGTCAGCCTTTCCAAAAACATTAAATCATTTTAACACTGGTAAAATTTTGATATTGCGTCAAAATTAATGTGTATGTGTGTGTGTTTTCGGGAGTATTTTCACGGTAGGGAACGTGTTGCTGTTTTGATTTTCTTCCTACTGCTCAGGAAGAGACCACTGTCCGAAGTGAATAGAAAAACGAATAAATAAATGTAGTCTCTTATAAAATAATCGCAGGCTAATTTATTAATTTGCAGTACAACTGTGTAATATTCGCAGTTCCAATCATCGTCATCATTATTGTCGTTTAGTAATGACCATATCATAAAATCAGACTGCTAATTCCCAATTAGCACAGGCCATAAACGAATGACACGAATTATCTGTTGCATAAAATTGCATTAACAGCACAACATTCATTTAACATACCAGATGAACGTTTATACTATTTGCGATAAAACAGGTAAATATGATGCCTTCATTTAACACAGACAATTAATTCTTAATTATCTAGGTAAATGAATAATTCGTGAAAATGTACAATTTTACAATTAGTCGTTCATAAATCAATAAGAAGGTAAATAAAAGAATAGTACCTGTTTTGGCAATTATTTGAAACTAACATTTCGAGGCCCGATTTTTATGCGCAAGAATTGATACCTTGGTTTTCTTTAAATTTATTTGTGATTTAACTGACGTTATCAATAAGAAATGAGCTAACGGTTAAAGTTGCAGGTTTCTTAGGCATGAAACATCATATATGATTGGATGTCCAATTGGCATAAGAAATATAAATATATACATATTTCGTTGAATATATATTATTCTAACAGCTGAAAATTTACTACCTTACATTATATATATATATATATATATTTATATATATATATATATATATATATATATATATATATATATATATATAATAAAATCCAGTCACTATATTTTAATTCATTATCATTTTGTTGGTAGCACGATTTCCGTTCTATAATAACAGATCGGTGCGGCTAGTTAAGGCTTCATGTTGCAAACGTTGCTGGATAGGATCCATCGAAAAAATATAGATCGAATTCATAAATTGTAAATAACTTGAGAGAAAAACTTATTGCGCGACACGGAGTGGATTAATTGTCTGATTCTTGTTGCACCTTACAAGGTATTTACATCCACTGTTTTCAATTTGGCTCGGATATTTGGACTTCTAGTTTCGGAAGCCTTTTACAACGGTACGCACACCCAACAAACAAATTACGAATCAATATGTCACTTGACTTTGCAGCGGAAAATTATGAAATGCATCCCAAAATACGACACACGGATGTGCCGAAAAAATCCAGATAGGACTACTTGCATGGTGAAACACGGAGAACTAATGTTTATGCACATTTAAATTAGGTGTTGCAATCCTAGAGACACGTTATTAAAAATTTGACAACAAGAAAATGCCAGATGCGTTATTAACAAAGTACACAATCTCATGTATGTACGAGCTGTTGGTCACTAACGTCCTATCAATGGCTTTCAACACTACACTCGAAATCCATTATATTGGTGGTCAATTGAAGTGAGACAATTGGAAGTTAAATTGCCCTATACCTATTCGTATTAAAGCACTACAAGTCAGATTCAAATAATCTGAAAGAAAAAACTAACATGTTATTTCAATTAGCGTTTAAGCCTATCGTAATCATTCTTCACTTTGCCCATCCATTTTCCCAGTATACAAAATTGTTTTTAGTGAATTGCCGTCGATTCCTTATGTACTTGTCATCTTAACTTGCAGTCGCCACTGACCAGCGAATTGGCATTTCCACGAACATTTACCTACCTTTAAATTAAGATCGCAAACTATATTTGAAGAACTTTTACCATCACTCCCTTTGTAGTACGACATAAATAATAGCACGAACTAGAAGAGGCCGGTAAAAATACCGACAAAATAGGAAGAAAGATTTGGTATCGCTATAAACAATGAGGTAAGGTATGCACGCAATGTACTGGTTGCTTCTTATAAATTAAATGGCGCATTTTTCACTTTTGCTAAAATATGTAGTTTTTTATTTCAATTTAAATTCAACTTATCATTTTAGATTTTATTCTTATTCACACATGTTAACGCTATTTACCGTAAAAAATCTGTTAACTAACACCAAAGCACGAACTTTGACTAACATAATTTTGACTGAGCGGAAATCGTGATAAACCAGACAGAAAATATGGTCTATCAATCTTAATGATGCTAGTATTGATACTTATTTTAATATTTCTATTATTAAAAATATGAAAGAGCCGTTTTAGAAGAAGGAAAAAGATTAGTAGAACACGAAGAAACACTTTTGAGAAATACCAAGACGCACGCTTGTACAATTGTGTTAGAAAAACTGCTTTGAGACTAGTCTTACAAAATATTAAATGAAAAGTTTCTATCCTCTGCTGAGTTATACATCCCTCATCTCACATGGTGTGTCAAATCTGAACGAAATATCCTCACCCGTCTGAATACAAACTACATTCAACATTTCGTATTTGTTTGAGTTAGAATTTAATTCATATTGTCAATATTACTGAATAGAGCTTATTTCTATCATTTGCTTGTCTCAGATTATTAACTAGACTTATTGTTCATTTATAAATTCGCATATCATTCTTTGTTTGCACTCAGAAGGTTTAGATGTATTTTAACATTGGTCGTAATTGTCCTGACCTGTACTTTACCAGTATCTGCGAAACTTTAATACCGGGGTTGCAACATATTCAAAAAATGTAATTATTGGAATATTTATGAAAATCTTCACTAAAACAAGTTAAAAGATCATATCAATAATTGTTTGCGCGGGTGGTGGTAAAAATTCTTTAAATCAAGTTTGCTTGCTTGAAGTAAACACCAATTCCATTGTATTTAACCAGTCGTCGAACAACATAACAAAACGGCTGGCGGTAGTTTTGTTATGTTGTTCGACGACTGGTTAAATACAATGGAATTGGTGTTTACTTCAAGTTAGACGATTAAGCAATAACTGATTGAGCGAGTGGTGATAACAATTCTTTTAATCAAGTTTGCAAACTTGAATTAAACACCAATCCCATTGTATTTAACCACTCGTGGAACCAAATAACAGAACTACCGCCACGTCGAAACGCGTCAGTGCATGCCACTGGTGGTAGCTTTGTTATGCTGTTCCACGACTGGTTAAATATAATTGTATTGGTATTTACTTCAAGCTCGCAAACATGAGTTAAACAACAGTTAGAAGATTGTTAAGATCAAACTTGTGCACATTAAATAGACACCAAGTATATATTTCACTTGAAAATTTGCAAGAAAGTTAAGATAAACGCTCAAAGATAATCAGATCGTAAATGAGGTTCGTAGAATCAAGATAATGACGGGGCAAACGACATTAAACTTATGGTATATTATACACACACACAGACACACACAGTAGACGACACATAGATATATATATATATATATATATATATGTATATATATATATATATATATATATATATATATATATATATATATATATGCATTGATTGTTTTACGTGGGAATAGGGTGACCATGATCAATGCATATATATCCTATTCGTGTAGATATGGTGAATGTGTGGAACGTGTGATGTATTATAAAAATTGTCTATGTGAGGAAACAATCCCAACTTACGTGATTAAGCGTTGGAAAAGTACCAATCAGCATCAATCAGAGAATATTCATCGGCGCATTCTTGAAAATGTCATCGAAGAAGAAGAAGCAAAAGCGGATAGCTACAAACTTAAATGTCTATCTATAGAGTCTAAACTGCATATATATATATATATATATATATATATATATATATATATATATATATGGATGTATTTTGTCCGTACAAACTAAAAGTTCGCCCCAGGTAGCAAAGAAAATTCATCTAGTTAACCGGTTTTGTTCAACAAAGAACTCTTCATGTACTGTCCAGAATATGTTGCAGATGGAACTAGAACCATGGCACATATGGTTCGGAGTCTGAAACACAATACTTTGGTTTTGGAAATTTGCCTCATTTAATTAGTCTTTAATATTGACTTATTTGTTTAAATCCAGTTTTTTTCTACTCATGACGTCTGATCGACTCTACATAACTTGTAGTTAAAAATATTGGACCATATTGGAAGACTGCCTCTAATCGCGTAATATGTCAACGATGTCACATCAATTATGTGTCTCAATTCTACGTTTTTAACTTTTTTCCGTCATCTTTCATTTCAAGCGGTAAATTACTCCGCCTAATTCATAATATATTCTACTTGTTTCTTTGATGTTCAAATTTTCACTTGTCTTAAGTGAAGCTGTTTGACAATGGTACAGTTATACCGCAATTTATACGATATTTTCTCAGTCCTTCCCATTACTTAGATTGATTCTAACCTCTAGTTTGTCTAAAACATAGATAAATATAAATGGATATCTCTCGAACAATGGGATCACATCTGCCTGAATTTAATTTCTTGATTAGTATACTTAGTGATAGTACGATTTTGATGAAGGTGCTTGGGAATAAAGCAACGTATCGTAAAGCAGCAGTCAGAAAAATTGTATGACATAACATTTTCGGTGGCGGAACCAATCGTTAACCAGCAGTCCCGGAGGCACACACGAAGTGGACTTCGAAATAAAGATCGTCTGATTAACGCGGAACTAGTAGTACAAGTCATAACAGCACGAAAGAAAATTGTGGGCATGTTAAATTTGATGATCGCAATGCACATAAAAGAACAAAATTATTCAAGCCGTTTTATTGCCTGAATATTCAAAATTTTGTACAGTTTTTCTGATCAAGATTGAGTGCGTAACTCTGCAGTCAAACATTTGTCAGGTTGTTGTAATTTAACTTTGTTTATAAAAGTTTAGTCGGATATTTATGTTCCGACAACTTTATAAATGATTCTTAATGTATAATATGATTTTAACTAAGACAATTTGAAGTCTGAATTCTATTTACGAAGACTTGTTCGAAACGAATTGGTACGCGTGACTGGTGGTAGGTTCGCTACATTGTTTGACCGTTAAAATACAATGGGATTACAACTAATTTCAAGCTCGCAAACTTGATTTAAATAATTGCTATCACAATACGAGCGTTCAATGATGCTTAAATTGTACATCAAATATACATGTAGCGAAAGCTGCAGAAAGTTAATTTTCGTGACTGCATAGAAACTGTGTAGCTCACATTTCTAGTCAAGTACACTATTTGCACGACGACTAGTAGTAAGAGCCCTATTTATAATATTATTTTCAATATATATGCGTTGCTGTTTGATCCTCGCTAGTCAGTTTGCCGTCGTTCATTGATGATGATCATGGAAGGTCGATACGCGTCAGTAATTGTAACTGGCGGTAGTTTTGCTATGTTGTTCGTCGACTGGTTAAATACAATGGGATCAGTGTTTATTTCAAGCTTGCAAACTTTTTTATTTAATTATACGATTTTACAATGAATATATACACGATAGATTTGTTTCAGTATAATAGTTAAACGTGCTGAAGTTCTAGTTACGTGAATATGTAATTGTTCTACGAACCTTCGACTTTGTACATATTTTTACTGGGAAATTAAATTATTGTATTTAAATGTTATTCAGGCGAAGATTCTTAACAAGTTTTCGTTGAACAAGGACTGTATCCAATCTACTGGCCTGGTCAGACAATTATGTTAAGCATAGAAATGCAAGTAACGAGCTATTTAATACGGAACCCGACGTACGTGAGAAGGTCAGCATGAAAAAATGTAATACAGTAAAGGCGTGTTCATCAATAACTTCCAGCTTTATGTCCCAAACCTACAACATATTCGATAAGAAAATGTGGGAAATTTGGCCAGTGAAATATCCTTTACGTACACTTATTAAATCTGTATAAAATTTAAATCAAAATAAAGCTATTCCCACATTTTAATCAGGCCAAATACCATTCAATATGCAAGTATGTATTAGGTGTTGCGAACATAGTAACAAATAAGTTCAGTTGTGACCAGAAGAATAAACCAAAGACAACATGAACGGAAAGTATAATCTCATGCTCATTCGTTTCGTGCTTACTGGCGACTAATCAGTAGGAGCCGGTATTACGCCTTTTAACCACTATATATTTGGGTGAGGAATGTGGGACAATAGGACGATAATGTGTGTGTGATTAGACCTTCTGTTCATGCTGTCTTTGGTTTATTCTTCTGGACACAACTGAACTAATTTGTTACGAGGTTCGCAACACCTAATACGTACTTGCATATATATTAGCTCTCCTCAACAAACAGTATTTAACTGTTATATAATAAATTTAATGATGTCATGCTTACCGCAAAATGTGATAACTGATATCGATCAAGGCCAGAGGGTATGTATTTACTGGAGCAACAGGTGTTCAGAAATAGTTGTAATTCTCAATTTTGGTGTACTATAGCATACATTGATATGCATAATGTTAGTATCATACACTGACTTAAAACCATAATGTTAGTACCATGTACCAAAACATAATGTTGGTAGCGGTTACTAACACAATAGTCATAGTGTTAGTATCATTTACAGATATATATATATATATATATACATATATATATATATATATATAATTATAAAGAAAGAACACATAAATGTGTTCATTCTTCCTACTTGTAATATACTGTGTAGAATTAAAAGGCATGGACAATACAAATATATATATATATATATATATATATTATAGATGAGTTAGCGTTGAAGTCCATTGTCGAGACTATACAATGTTAGCTACTCTACTGCAGGTTTACACATTCGTCTAGGAGATTTTACCGTCCTATTATCCCACATTCCTCACTCAAATTAATAGTGGCTTAAGGGCGTGGCCCTACCGATGAGTCGCCAAGCACAAAACCAATGTTCTTAAGATTATACTTTCCATCCCTGCTTGTCTTTGGTTAGTTCTCATGGTCACAACTGAACTAATTTGTTACTAGGTTCGCAATACCTAATACATACTTCAATAGTCACTAATTGTTTGGAAGGGGCCTCGCACATGAGTTTACAAATTTTCTATATATATATATATATATATATATATATATATATATATATATATATATATATATATATATATATAGCGCGCGCTAATTTTGCTACCGCATCTGCACTGACTGGTATTAAAAAATCAATAATATTTATATTAAGAAAACTGCTACTACTACTACTACAAATTTATTATCAATACTAATAATACTATTCCTATAAAAACCACTGTAATAACTACTAATAATGCTACTACTTCTACTGTTACTGCTACCAATACTTCTTTTAATGCAACATCTCCAACAACAACAGAACCATTTGCTACTAATATTATTAATAATAATAATCCAGCAAAAATCATAACAATATTAATGATAAAAATAATAATACAGTAATAGCGACTAAATAACGTTCGCATGCACTTATTTTGAGATAACCTGTGACCTCTGAAGCAGATAAGTGTTTTGGTAATGAATATGATTCTCCACGAATAAAGTATCAGCCTGTTGGACGTTAAAATAGTTTGTCACACTGGCAACTACGAAACGGGATGAAACCAATCCTTGCCTCCGAAAAAAGAAGGAAATTATGTCCACTAACATAAATATTTTATGCACTGGGCTAATTAATTGCGTGTTCGTTCGCTTGGCAACGCTCGTCTCAGCTGTATGCAGTCAGCTAAATGACTTTCTGATTGAACAAATATCACACTAATTTAATGACTGAATAACCGATTATTGATTGTGTGCCTACAGTTAATTCGGCAATTCCTGAACTTATATATGCGCAGAGAGTTTAGCTGTATTTTTTTTATCCAGGACCAAAATGTAGGTCCAATATATTTCTATGGAACAGTTTACTATATAAAAAAACTGTTCAAACATTCAAATGGCTAACAAGTTGGTCAATACAAAAATTAACGTATAAAATTTTGCAACTAATTTGTGAACAAAATATAATTGCGCTTTCAATTATATATATATATATATATGTATATATATATATGAATGTATATACGCTGTCTTTCGATCCTGCGTCACTAATTCTAGATATTACTAATTCTGCGTCCAAAAAGTTTGTTGATGCGTATCGTTTTCCATCGATTATATATATATATATATATATATATATATATATATATATATATATATATATATATATATATAACACATGGGCCTATCTGACTGATGTATTTTATCGTGCTGAGTGAGCGAGATACCAAAACATTGGACTTGCCGACCGGTAATTTGACAAAACATTGAACAATATTGCTTCCTAACAAAACAAATCACCAACCTACCAGCAAAATTTGAAAATTACCCTCTTGCCAATGAGTGCGTCTAAAAATCAATCGCATATATTCATGATTACTTATATAACTAATTTATTATTTAATGAAAAGGTCGCTTATTTTCATAAACATAAAATACTTGTGCTTTAATGTAAACATTATCCAACTATATGGGCATTAAGAACAGCAGATTCGTTTTCACGAACGCTCTCCGAGTAACCAAGCAACTAACCGACAAATTTCCTAAAGAAATAAACTTTATGCTGAAATAATCTAGGCTTCTGCTTTAAAACTTTTTTCCACTTCTGGCCTGTTGCTGGTCTGAATTAATTCTTTGCAATATTTTACATATGCCATAATTGTATAAGCAATGACGTTCCGTGCGTGTGGAAATAACTATTCTTTATATCAATGTGCGGTCTGGAAATAACCACCAATCCTATCACTTTTTAATCAGACATTTAGTATTCTAAAAACGAGTGTTCGTAACAATTTTTTCCGTGGTTATTATCAGTGCATGATGCGAAACTTACTGATGGAATTCACGTGAAAAAAACTGTTTATAAAAGGGTTTTAAAAGGTGAAATTTAGCTCTTACCTAAGAAGTCTCTTAGGTGCTGCATAACTAAAATGCAGATCCTTAATTAATGTATGTTGAGTAAATTCGGATAACACCAGGAGAATATGTTCAAAACTTCATGAACAAGAAGTATGATCTCATTGTGTTTAAACGTTCGAACAACATGATAAAGCTATTGTCAGTAACACTTACTGACGCGTTTAACCTCGCATGATCATCATCAGAGTACGACTAGCGAGGATCAAACAGAAATGCATATATACGAGAACCAAAATTAGGTAAGCGGCTCTCACCACTAATAGTCCCGCATACATTGTACTTGACTTATTTTTGCGCAGTCACGAGCATTAAATTCTTCCAGCTTTCGCCCCATGTATATATGTATTATGTATAACAATTTGGGAGAGTGGTGAAAAATATTCGTGAAATAAAATTTTCGAGATTTAAATGAACATCGAATCCATCGTATTTAACAAGTCGTATGATATAGCAAATATATGTTGTTTAAATGATTGAATACAATATGCATTTATCACCACCCGCGCAATCAATGTTTATTTTAATAGTATGAGCTCATGCACGTATTTGTTAAATGTTTACTGGACGCCGATATTACGCCACAAAAACAAAATATAATTGATTAAGAAATGTGTGGCAGTTAGGAGGCGCAAACTGCTTTACGTATGTCTTTTTATATCAGTAGATAAATTATCAGCAATATTATGTAAATTAATAGTTTCATCTTTCGCAATATTTTAATAAGTTAATCAAGTAGGCAGGGATTTATGGCCGGTGGTGATAATTAATCTATAACTCAGAGTTGTGATCAAAGCAAATTCCATACTTCAATAATTTAACCTAGCATTCGTACAGTGAATTATCTACTACAGTCAGTTACATATAATAACGTGTTTCGGCATTTCAAAAAAATATCATACAGCCTCTGACTGACGCAGATCAAATCGTAAAGGTTAACCAAATAGTAAGTTGGCATATTATTTAAAATTGGTTTTAGTATGTGGCACGATTGGTGCAGTGGATAGAATTCTAGTCTCCGATGCAAATGCGCCCTGGTTCGAATCACGTCTGCGGAAATTCTGTTTAGTACATGAAGAGTTCTCAAAAACGACGAAATCGATCTACCGGATAAATTTCCTTTACTTCCTGATTTCCTGTTCTGTTTATGTTGACAGGTATTCATGCAACTATTTATTAGGCTTTGCGAATCTAGTAACAAATTATCTAGTTAGGACCAGCAAAACAAAGGCAGCATGAACGGAAAGTATCCACGCACATCTCGTTTCGTGCTTATTATGATCATCAGTAGAGTTATACATGCCTTTTTAACCACTAAATATTTGGTCAAGAATGCGGAATAATAGGACGGCAGAAATCTCCTAGACAATTTAAAGCTGCAATATAAAGGTCATCATCGATTAAATGCGAATTAACGTTAACCACACTATATAATATATATACCGAGTCTGTAAAGGGTACTAACACTTTTCGGTACAATAATGTTGGTATCGGTTACTAACACAATAGCCATAGTGTTAGTACCCTTTACAACCCGGTATATATATTATAGTGTGAGTTAGCGTTGAATTCGCATTGTCGTTGACTTTAGATGATGTTAGCTTCACTATTGCAGGTTTACAATATTCGTCTAGGCGGATTGGAAATCGTCCTATTATTCCAAATCCTTTGACCAAATATATAGTGGTTAAAGGGCGTAATACCGGCTCCTACTGATGAGTCGCCAGTAAGCACGAAACGAATGTGAATGAGATTATACTTTCCGTTCATGCTGCCTTTGGTTTATCCTTCTGGTTACAAATGAACTAATTTATTATTAGGTTCGCAACACCTAATACATACTTGTACATATATATTAGTTCTTCGCAACAAACAGTATTTAACTTATTTGTACTAGTTTGTTAATAAATGCGCAGCACCTAATACACTGTTGCATATATTTTTTTCTCCACAACAAAGAATATGTAATTTTGATTATTGTTGGGACAGACACTTTTAGCGTCATCCAACTCGAGAAAAATTTTGCGTTTTAAACATAATAACGGCAATCATGTTTTTCTGTGCGACGACTTAATTGACTCCTGATCTTCTTACCTCATGAGTTACCATTCAATAGTTAGAACAAGCTGATAGTGAAACAATTTTATTTTTATTTGAATCTAGATTTGCTGAGACACGTGACTGCTAATTGATTCGCTTAAATTTCCGGGAGTACAGCGTGGTTCTGTCTTTGATGGATGGGGTTGCACTGTTCCCGTCTTTCTTTAGCTTTCCACACTATTCCTGTCCGACAAAAATGTTGTAGTAACATTTTTTGCCTGAATTTCATCTACGTTTCTGGGCGCTTTTTCTCGCACCGTCGTCAGAACTTTGACAGAATTCTCAATGAAAAAAGAACTTGTGCGAAATGCGGTATCCTCATTCAAGACAAATCTATTCATATTAATTCACATTTATACTAATTACGTGTTGCACAGTCTTGAAGAAATTATATTATTGTCGGCCTATTTTCTTTTTAAGCGTAAATATTTGTCAGAAAAGAATCCTATAATAAGCATCGATTGTCTTGGCCATACTTTTAATACATTAAAAACGGCCGATATGAGACAGCGAAATATTGGCCTCGAAAACAATGATGGAGTTGAAATGACTATTCGATTCAGGAAAAGCTTTGAAATTTGTAGAATATTATCTGATTTGCCAAAATTTTCCACTGCACACACAGAAATATAACTAAGTATAGAAGTATATAATTTAAGTATTAATACACGTAAGAATAATAGATTACATCTTACAATTGTTGCACACTTAAAGACGAAATATAAGGTTATGCTTGCAGCGTGATTACGACTGCCATCGATGAACCACCAATTAGCATTAAACATATTTTTGATTGAAAATGCACCGTTTAGTCATGATGAATTCGGTGTTTCCTCCTGGTCCCTTTTAGCTAACTAATCGCTAGTTATGCCATACATCATAACAGATCTGGTGTTGAAATAACGGAACGACTCAGGAAAATTATTTTAAATAGGAATAATTTTTTCTGATTGGCAAAATGTTCCACTTATAAGTAATATAATTAGTGGGTGCACATCCAAACCCAATTGATGCGGCATACTGAAAATATTTGAAATTCGGATGAATACTCAGCGAAAAAAATACATTTTATTTTTTAGCTGAATCGACTGTTCTTCTCATCAAAGATTTACCTTTATTGGCAAAGGCTATTAGAACAGTTACACACTTTTAAGCTTTTTAATAAAAACCAGAAGAAGACCAGAATGAGTTTCACAGAGCACTGACCTTCTCTTCTTTATTACCAATATTCTTTTACGGTAGACATTAAGATTAATTATGCTAGGAAAATTTCTTGCACGCATTAATATACCCACTGACGCGGATGCACTCTTTAAAGTTTAAATAGTTAAACAATAATTAATTCTTCCCTACATATATCAGTATAAACTAAGAATTGTATAGTGTATAATTATCCATAGACAATTGTCCTTATTGGGAACTCATCATGTACTGGCTAGAATTTGCTGGGCAAATAAGTACATGATGAATTCTAATAGGACGAAACCGGTCTACTGGATGAATTGCCTTTTCTACACAATACACTTCTTAGTTTATACTGACATATGTAAGTAATTAATGGGTCAGGTGTTTATATAAAGACCGCAACCTTGATTATAATAAATGTTATCACCACCCGCGCAACCAATGTTCGTTTAATTAATTCTTCCGTTGGTTACACGGGATTTGTAAAAATAAATTTGCGAAATTGGAAGAAAACCAACCTCATTTTATCCATCTATACGGCATAAAAAAGCTACCGTAAATAAGACACCTACTAAGAAATTTTCATTTCTTTTGTCATCAAAAAAGCATGACGAAAATTAGTCCAATGGAGATTAAAGCATCATTTGTATATCAATGTACGAAGAATAGTTGTGGCTCATAACCTTAGTATTCTAGAATATATCGTTGATATCGGATGACCAGGTTAAATAAGGATTAAAAGCCGAGGCATTGTCGCTTTCCGTAGGTAGTACTGAGAAATGGTACCGGAAGAATAATACAACATGAGATCGAACTACCGTGGTTAGTATGCATGGTGCAGATTTGAATATGCATCGAGTCAGGCAACACCTATCTGTCAACACTTATGAACTCCAGTGTATTTAAAATCAGGTGGATGAATCCGATTATTGAGGAATTACGAGTGTTATTTGCTAACAAAGGTTGGAAAATCGTGGACACGTTAAATATGATGATCGAACTGCGCAACTTAGAGCAACGAAATTCAAAACATTTTGTCACTTATTCTACACTTCTACAATATATTCTATCGAGCAATCATTTATAGATCATACAGTTTCTGTAATAATTTAGAGTCAATCGTAAATTTCTGTCGGAATAACTACGAATTATCAATGATCATAAGTTCTGTGAAAATGAATTTCATTACATTCATTCTTCCGATATGAATTTAAGCTTTCTTGACATAATATCTTACCATCGATTATTGGTTACTTAAAAAAAACCATTAATGTGTTTGTCATCGATTCTTCCAGTGAAGAATCATCAAGCGTCGGTAGTCAACGAATAAATAACTAAGGGAAATTTTGATGTCTGACTATCTCAGTCTCTTTAAAAGGCATTCAGACTCTTTTCGGCCATGTGAGTCACAATCTTTATTGATATGACAATTTCATTCAGACCCATTCTAATTATATTAGGAGGGATGTATAACAAGTAAATGCAGCGATAATTATTGAACACTGACTGACACCTGTTTGTCAAACGATATTCGAGCCTCAGTGTCATTCCAACTTTTTACCCAGACACTTATGACACTAAACTTAAGAACAAGGCCTATCAACCAACTTCTACAGTTCACCACCTTCAAGACACTGCTATTGTTCCTATCAGACAGTTAGAGATGAGAGAGGAATGGTCATTGTTTAGAGAATTTCACTAGAATAATCAGTGCAAACAACGCGCATAGTATAGCATTTTCCGGACACGTACCTAATGATATTCACATACACACATCTACTCTGATTCATACTTGATATCATACGCTTAAAAATTGCCCCAGATTCACGCGCACAAATAAATGCACGTACATATGCATTTGATACAAATAGGTTATTGTCTTATTAGAGCCGATTGACACATGCTAATATTTGTGATGGGCCTGTCTGTACCAGCTTTTAGAAGTGTGCCAAAGCCATAAATTAGGCACGATTCCAATCCTAATTGTCCTCTTCTGTAGAAGTGCTTGAAAAGCAGTAAAACTCGGTCAACAGCAATCAAACTACTATCTTTAGCTTTGTATTCATTAAAATTTATTTTTTCTCTTTGATTTACACACACAAATTTATATGTATACGCATATATATATATATATATATATATATATATATATATATATATATATATATATATATATATATATATATATATATATATTTAAAATGTCCACCTTCTTAATTGACTACTTCCACGAATATTAGTGACTCATTATAGCAATATATTTAATTTAGGATCTATTCTCAGTCTTGTGTGTAGCCAGTATCGAACAGATATTGCCATCTCGATGATATTCTTCTAAATTGCAATTTCTCCAGGTTTTTTTTCAAGTTCGTGTGTATACTGCTCAACTCGCAACAACGAATGCAATAAAAAAGAAAATGGTACGATTAAGCAATCATAATTTCGCTGAAGATGGTTACAATTCTTGGTGATCATCTCAAGCTTTAAAAGAAACATGTTGCACGACAGGGAATAGATTAATTATCTGATTCTTGGGTTGCGTTCCGAGTTGTTTGCATCCGCTGTCTTCCGGATTTTGCAATATATTTCGATCTCCGGGTATGTAGATCTTTTTCAATGGAAAGCACATCTCCCCCGCAGTTGACTTGGCATATTGATTGTCAACTGCGTGGGTGATGTGCTTTCCATTGAAAAAGATCTCCATACCCGGAGATCGAAATATATGGCAAAATCGGGAAGACAGCGGATTCAAACAACCAGAGAATCAGGCAAATCAACTCTAGCTCGTAAACTAGATTTAAAAAATAAATTAAGCCCTCGATACTTAATAAGTTTTGGAAATACGGACATCAAGATGTGTAAAAAAAGATACGACAAAATATTGTTAATAAATTTATCTTCATACAAAAGACAATTCAACTTTTTTCATTATGTACAAAAATCACAAAAATATTTATTTTAAATTATGAAAATAATTGATATTTTAATGCATTTCGGTTATAAGCATAATGGCAGTCTTGTGTACTTAGTAGCAAATTAGTTTATATAGAAGTAAAACGATAAACTGAAGTGAGCATAAAAAATGTAATATATTTACGCATACATTTTATGCTTAATAAAATTTATCATTATGTAGCCATCACTACAGGTAAAACCAACTATATATTAAATAAAAAAATAAATAATTATAGGAAAGTTGGACGACGCAATTCTTTATACGTATGTTTATTCAAGATGTAAGTGTATATTTCACAAAATATCTTCAACAATGCGACTTCAAAACAAACTCAATAAGTGATATATACCATACCTATAAAAGGACCAACGTCGTGGTCTCTTAGATAGACTTAATTTCAAGTAAATTGAGAAAATCAACCGATTACAAATATATTATTTTGCTTCTGGTCCAATATTTATAGATTTGTTTCTAGGTACGCAGAACGTAATGCATGATAAAACATGTATTAATTTCCAAAAAAATATGGAAATAATACAGCTAAACAATAAATGATTGCGCGGCGGTGAAAACAATGCTTTAAACAGCTTTTTCTGCGAGCTGAAGCGGCACCGATCCCATGCACCTCACCGTCGAACAACATAACAAACTACCGCCAGTAGCAATACACTGACGTAGCCATCTTCCATGATCATCATCAGAGTAATGACGGCAATTCAACTATCGAGGATCAAACCGCATTGAAAATATATTGAAATCAAAATTAGATATGCGGTTCGATCCTCGAAAGCCAGTTTGCCGTCGTATTCGGATGATGACTATGGAAGGTCGAAACGCGCTGGGTGCGCTGCGATTGACGGGTAATTTTTTTTATGTTGTTCGACGACTGGTTGAATACAATGGGATTGGTGTTTATTTCAAGCTCGCAAACCTGATTTAAAGAATTGTTACCATCACCTCATTACAAAGATGTGATAGAACCGCATTTCCAGTTGAAGTAAAAACAAGTCAACCCGATCAAAGACAAAACAAAATTGGAAATTGTGAGCAATCGGATCTTTGTGTAACTGCCCGTGTACAGCTATTACCCGCGTACGCAAAACGCGGCATTGAGAACCTTAATGATGACACACAGCAAAATATTAACTTTAAAAAAAAACTTGTTTCTTGTTTGCTGTAATAAATTTTTATATTTCTTGTCAACTTTTCATTCCGATATCATTGTCAGTCCATGACACACCATACCACATATGAACAGATAATTAAGCAAGTAAGTAGTTCGTCTTATCGACGCCATTTATATCAATAAAGGGGGTGGGTTCCATATCAATTACCGATGTCTTATCTTTCTGCTGTAGCCAATTTCGAGGCTAAGAATGATCCGACGAGCCCATTTAGGGCTTACATGATTACATGAAAAGTGTCAGCTCATAAATGTATGAATTAAGATGAAACAATGCAAGGAGAATACACGAAAGCAGCAGTTCATCCATAAAAGTGGATAAGAAATACTACTTGTTTGTAATTTTTTGTTGCAAAAAACTGATTTGAAGAATTGTTACCGCTACCCGCGCAATCAATTATTGTTAAATTGTATTGCTTATATATGTGTGTGTGTGTGTGGCGAAAGCTGCAAACAGTTAATGTTCGTGACTGCATTGAAATTTTGCAGCCGACATTTCCAGTCAAGTTCAATGTATGCGAGAATGCTAGAGTAGTGAGTCGCATGTCTTTTTTTGTTTTCCATAAATATGCATTTCGGTTTGATCCTCGAGAGTCAGTTTGCCATCGTATTCTGATGATGATCATGGAATGTCGAAACGAATCATTACGTGTGACTGACGTTAGCTTTGCTATGTTCGACGCTCAGTTAAATAAAATGGGATTGGTGATTAATTAATTATATTAAGGCTGGATGAAACAACCATAGTAAACTGTGAAGGAATCTCATTGACGACCCACCTAATACACAACTAATGAGTATGCATCTCATTCGGGAATATGAGTCCATGGCTAATACACTTTCAGTTGAATATATAGGCAGATTTTCAGAGAATTATAAATTTAAAGATGTGCATAATTTTCTTCAACTCAGTTTTTTTAACTGGTTTATCCCTGTGGTCTACAATATATCATTAACAAGACTCTAAATAACTAATAAATACATACAAATTTATAAAAAAGAATTCAATTTCAGTGAGGCAGTAGTTAAATACTTTACTTCTGTTTAATACATTGTATTTTGGCCGTTCTGACAAATACTGAAGTAATTCCCCATAATGGAGAAAGAGAGGTATAATAAAATTAGTTTCATTGCCTGTTTATTCTTAAACTGCAATCTACTTTATAATAAAGAATTGTTTCCTCTATTTGCACAATTAATGATCTATATGTTCACCAAGTTATATAGATATGGCGAGAACAGCGATAAAAGTTCTGATCATAGCTGCATACTAATTGTGTACCCGGCATGTTAGTCAAGTCCAATGTATGTGAGACCACAATGGATGAAGCATATTTGATTTCCCATTAAAATAAACAATAATTGTGGTTTGCTCATCGTTAGTCAGCTTGCTGCCGTGTTCTGATGATAATCATGTAAGATCGAAATACGTCAGTACGTGTGACTGACAATGGATTTGCTATTTTGTGCGACAGGTTGGTACAATAGGATTGGTGTTTATCTCAAGCTCGCAAATTTGATTAAAAGAATTGTTTAATTGTGTAACTTATCTACATGTCGCCAAAGTTGCAAAAAATTGAATTTCATGACTAAATAAAAATTTTCTACCGGTATTTACTGTCAAGTGCAGAATGTACATGATATTTAAAGGGGAGAGCAGACGATCTTATCAGCGCTCGCTCAATCAGTGATTGTTTATTTGCCTAACTTAATTACGTGTGGCGGATGCTCTAAAATGATATGCTTATGACTGCATTGAAATTCGATAGACCACCTTTCTAACCACCTACTAACGGTGAGATCCGCACGTATGATTTCATAAAACTTACATATGAATTTCAGTTTGATCTCCGTTATTCAGTTTTCCATTGTGCTCTGATGACGATTATGGAAGCTCGAAATACGTCTGTAAATATGACTGACGGTGGTAGGGCTATTTTGTGCGATTACTTAGATGTAATGCGATTAGTGCTTAGTTCATTTATTCAAAGTTGATTTCCAGTTGTTGCGACAAATCTTTCACGTTAATCTTTATTTAGTTATTTTGTATTTGTTATTTTTCAAGTGATACACGAATTAGTTCTACAATATATTGGCTAAATTTGAAAATGGTATCTGCGTACGTAATAAATTTGGAAATTGCATAATTTTCGCTTTTTACTACTTATAATATTAGCGTTGGCAACTAAAATCTATACTGAATTGCAGACTTCATTGTCCGTCTTAAGTGCACAATGTGATACAGTTTGACAATTTAAGCCGACATCTGTATGCATAGGCATGCATTGATGAAGTTATTTCATTTGCATGTTTCTAGACGGCCATTTATCTACCTTAAATTTAGGAGATTGTACCGTCCTATTATCCCACATTCTTGACCAAAATATATAGTGGTTAAAGGGCGTAATATCGGCTCCTACTGATGAGTCGCCAGTAAGCACGAAACGAATGTGCATGAGATTATTCTTTCCGTTCATGCTGCCTTTGGTTTATCCTTCTGGTCACAACTGAACTAATTTGTTACTAGGTTCGTAACACCTAATACATACTTACCATAAATTATGTTTGTTGCGGAGAGCTAATATATATGCAAGTATGTATTAGGTGTTGCGAACCTAGTTACAAATTAGTTCAGTTGTGACCAGAAAGATAAACCAAAGACAGCATGAACGGAAAGTATAATCTCATGCACCTTAACATGTTAACCCACGTCTTTTCTACCGAGTGATCACTCATTTTCTGTGTTTAACTCTTATACTGACTACAGAGTTTTAAAAAACTGACGATTGCAACATTCACGGAAATCTTCTTTACTAAATTGAATTGATTTAAGCTACGCGTTGCAATGCGTATGCGCAAAGATTTAAAAATCAAATTGGCGATTTTTAATGAAGCTCATCTTCTGAAATGTTTTGTAGATTTAATGCATATTCAAGTTAAGATAAATTTGTGAATAAAAATTTGTATAATCATAATCCTGATCAGAACTGATCATGAATTAGTTGGTTTTTAAACTATTAAATTATCATAAACCAACGTACAGTATCAATTTAATTTGGCTACCATTTCCAATATTTTCATGTACGTATCCTAAATATGTTCGGTTACCAGGTTAAATTTTGATTTTATTTAACATTTTATTCATAATGCAGTTTATATTCTTGTGTTGTTGGAATTTACAATCGGACAATTTATCTCTCCCTCTGGCTTTTCCGCTACTTATTCATTCAGTTATTTTGGTTGGCTTAAACTGAATGGCTCCTAGCAGAATTATCTTGTGGTGGGTAGGTTTCGATTTTGAACAATTAATTCATGTGGCATTGTGCGTGTGTGCATCACGGAATTCATTACTGACAGATATATACATGCACTCACTTGGTCCTAACACACATTGTCATTCAGATAAACCCAAACACGATGTAGATAACTGAAACAAAATTGGTCATTCGAATAGTTGACCTCTAATTGTTGACTTTTATAGCAGCTTGGCGACTGCTTTTCATATCAGGACTTTGTTTGTGACAAGCCGAATGTTGGGTTTACTTTCAGATTGAACGGCGTCACTTCAAAATGCAAATTTAATCCGGAAAGGAAGCATCGCTCCAATGTAAGCCTAAAATCATTTATATGTTTAATTAACTACTACGCCAGTTAAACGTTTACTAATTTCGTGCGTGGTGATAACAATTATTTGAAATCAAGGTTGTGAGCTTGCTATAAACTCCAATCCATTTATATATACACATGCCAGGTTAAACTAAGCATCATTTAATGTAGAGTAAGTATTTCATCCAGTTTTAGAGTCCGACACCCATTCTCTGCGCCACTATGCTGCAGGGTAACGCAGCAAACAATAACCACTATTTCTGGTTGTCCTCTCATGTAGGTGGAAACTGTAGCATCACTTTTGACAAGTTCCAATTATTCCCCCCCACCAAATCTAACATTGTGGAACAGACTCCCAACGAAAAGTATATGATAGCATATAACTGACACTGAGCAGAGGGGCACGGTGTTTAGAATCACAAACACCGAAGAAGTTATGCGTAGGTTTGTTTCCTGTCTGTTCGAACTGTTCCAAATAAGATCGAAACCGGTCTAATGGTTGAATTGCCTTTTCTATATTATACCATGATTAGTTCATACTGACAAATGTATATATATATAGTGGGATTGGTTTGTATATGAAGCTCGCAGTCAGTGATAGTTTAATTATATAAATGTACAATTCAATAACATTTTCACTGGCAATGAGTGGCTAGGTGAAACTTTAAACATAACTACAACAAATTGGCTCCAACTGAAGGAAGGCTTACCAAAAACATATTTTAGTATGTAATTATATGTTTTGTGTAGCGTCCGATTGATCAGCTCAGTGGTTAGAGCAACAAACGTGCCCAGATTCAAGCCCTGTCCGCGACAATTTCTGGATGTATTACTTCTTGTGTGACAGATTGGCTTGGTAATTAAAATCACAGTCTCCGAAAAAGATGTTCCCAGGTTCGTGCTCCGCCAATTGATTGATCCATTTAATTTGAAATGTAAATATTAATGCACTGACATTTATAACTAACATCATCGATAGTGAAATAAAATTACTTTCTAATTAGTATTATGTAGCATGCTATGCTGTGCTAATCAGACCTCATCTTTATTTATTATCAATATCTCACAAGTGGGGATAAAATACGTTTCTGCATCAATAGCTGAAATAATTCCTAACCTACTGCAAACATAATGTCATTTTGCCGAATTGACGAGAATTTATTTTTCTTGTATTAGGCATGATGAAACAAAAAATTAATTAAAACGACTGATGTTGCGTGTTGTCATTATCAGATTTATCATATCCTCAACTGGCAGATATATTTTGACAACTCGAAAATAAGTTCCAAAATATAATGAATTACCCGCTTTAATAGGTACACGAAGTGTCAGTAATTTTGCTATTGACATATTGATTGTCAACTTATTATGTTGAGCTTTCCATTGAAAAAGATAACCGTATCTGGTAATCGAAATGTTTTGGAGAAAAAATCAGGAAGACAGCGGATGCAAACAAATCGGATCGCAACCCGATAATCAGGTAAGTAATTTTGCTAGTTGGATTCTGAATGTTCCCAACACTGCATATAATATCCACTAATAATGTTGCCGGTTAACTCATGAATGAAGTGTCTTCTAAAAATGGTACGAGCAAATAAATTGAATAATTAGCAGGATTCCGTCTGCTTATCCTTTCAATTTTATTTATTTAACCGGCGATTTGTCCTTCTGTCGAGTCTTAATTCATTTCCAATTAATTTCTTCCGATTTAACTTTGTTTGCCTAAATCCTTTATAAAATGAGGATTTATCCAATTAATGTTCCTGATGAGCTTTTCGTCAAAAATTGTGTATGAATGCTTGCCGTTTATTAATATGACTCTCTCTCTCAATATATATATATATATATATATATATATATATATATATATATATATCCATGAGCATTTATTCGTATTCTTTGTACTTCATTTAGTTCATTGAGCGCGTTTGTCTTGTGTCATTTTAAGTTAATTACTTTGACCTTATAACTGTAAAAAATATTCTTGTGATGGTTTTAATTAACTCACCTCCTAATGCTCACCGTAAATGATTACATTTAGGATGTATTTAGAAATCAAAAACAATGAGTACTACCTAAATTGAGCGTTTCATGGTGATTGAATTGGAAAGGTCTGCAGTTTACTCCACTATATTCACTGTGAAACGTATACTCTTAAGGTTGCGGAAACTCACATTGGTGCTTTTATATTTATCGATATATTCATGCATTTATATGGTTTATACACGTATGAATAGATGGTTATGCATATAATTGTACAAGATGTTGGTATTAATAAAGATATATATGGCGAAATTTGCAAAAACATTAATACTTGCGACTGAATTGAAATTTTGCAACTGATATTTTCTATCAATTGCAATGTCTGTGGGATTACTGGAGTTGATAGGCCTATGTATGAATTTCCATAGCTTACATTGCAGTTTGATCCTCGCTAGTAAATTTGCCGTCATTCTCTGATGATGAGTATGGAAGTTCGAAACGCGTCAGTACGTGAGACTCATGATAATTTTACTATATTATGCGATTTGTTGGATACAATACGGTTTATTTTTATACCGAATTCACAAACTTGATTTAAAGAATTAGAGCAATATTTAAAAGCGCAGTTATTTGTCGTTGGCAATGTGGAAGTTATTGAAGTTATCTGTTCTAGCTTGGTTGAAGCACGAAACCCATTGTATTTAACCAGTCGCATAACAAATATTTATTATTTTACTGCACAACTTGCTGTTGCGGTATAATTGATAGCATTTATAGGTCGGTAAAATCTTGATTTTTTACATATTCAGGTGCACGGATTATGTTGACACTGAACTGATGGTTTCTCACGTAGCCCGTCACTATGAAGCCGTACACAATGAGATTTTCCAAACGGAGCCAGGGTGACGGGCAATGTGAGAACCCATTAATTCATTGTAAACTCAAGCTGTGCACCTGAAAATGTAAGGGAATCAAGATTTTACCGACCTAAGAGTGCTAAAAATTATTCTTTAAATCAAGTTTGCGAGCTTGAAGTAAACACCGATCCCATTTTATTTAACCAGCCGTCAAACAGCATAGCAAAACTAAAGTCAGTCGCAAGCACTGACGCGTTTCGATCTTCCGTGATCGTCATCAGAGGATCAAACCGCATTGATTAGATATGGAAAACAAACTAGTAGTCTCGCATACATTTTACTCGACTGTTAAAAATTAATGCTCGTGTCTGCATAGAATTTGTGCAGCCGAAATTTCCAATCGAGTACAATTTTTGCAAGACTACGTTAAGTGAGAGCCGCATATCTAATTTTGCTTTCCATATATATATATATATATATTCAATGCGGTTTGATCCTCGCTAGTCAGTTTGCCGTCGTACTCTGATGATGATCACGGAAGGTCGAAACGTGTTAATCCGTGCGACTGGCGGTAGTTTTGCTACGTTGTTCGACGACTGGTTAAAAATAATGGGATTGGTGTTTACTTCAAGCTCGCAAACTTGATTTAAAGAATTGTTACCACCACCCGTTCAATCAATGATAGTTTAATTGTATTGCTAAAAATTATCTCGTGACATAAATTTGCGTATTAAAATTAAAAATTGACATCACCGCGCATGGATTTTAGTTCTTCATTCAAATATTTATTAGCACCACCTGCGCTATCATTGTTTCTTTAATGAGGAAAATGCTCTTGATCAAACTCTCATTCTCTCTCTCACACACAAGGGCACGCACTCTACATTATTTGCAAAAGCGGTCGACATCAATTTCAAACTTGAGGACTTACTATAAAATATCTCTGTGAAGGTAAAAACATATCTATATATTCTAAATATGATCAGAATTCATATATACTGGTCTAACTATGTTATCCTCGTTGCTGGTCGGAATGCTGATTTAAATTGCTTTATTACCGCAATAGACTTATATTTATAGAAGCATATTCATTACATGTAAAACAATTAGCCTTATTTCCTCGCTATGATGTCTTCCTAAAAGCTATGTTAAGTTTACAAATTCTTCTCAGACACGTAGCTCATGTCTTCTAGGATTTTCGCAGATGAAGCTTCACGATAAAGAAAGTACGTTGCTGATACATAAATATACTTCAATTAAATTCACAAATTTTTTCGATCTACATATAGTTCAAGAATAATTTACGTGAGAGGGTTAGGTGCATAAGCGAACACTTTCTTTCAAAGTATTAATGTAAAGAACGGAGTTTGTTTCGATTTAGGCACACACACACACACACACACACACACATATATATATATATATATATATATATATATATATATATATATATATATATATATATAATTTATTATTCAGGCAAAACACACTTCTAGTAGATCGACATAAGGTATACTTTACTGGAGTGTGAGTTAAATAATAACTAAACAAAAACCATCGTAACCTTTTTTTAGTTTTCGAAACACTCATATAAGTTTTATCAATTAAATAAATGATATGCCTTTAAATTAAAGCCATTTGACTTGCGATTCCAAAGAAAACTGACTTCATTCGTTTAGTCGACTTGTTAGGCCAATAAAATGGTTTACAGGTTATAACAACCAAAGGTATTATTCCTTATGTTTTCCCACTGGTAATATTTGGGATTAGTATATCTTTCTATATCGCAAATTTTATTTCAAAATTTTAAATCTGTTCCCGCTTAATCAATGAGAGCAATATAAAATAACCTAAATACATTATTACGTAAAAAAAACTATATATTAGTTTGTAACCTAAATTGTATGAACGATAACTTTGTTTAGTAAAAATGTGAAATCAATACTTATTGCATTTTCGATACATAAATATAATTGGTAGGCACAATTCTAAATACGTACGCAGGTAATTAGCTGAACGGGTCTTGTGAATGAAAATCAAAATTCATTACTGGACTTTGTTTGTTCGTATGCACATAAGTAATAATGTCCGAATGCATGTGTATATATTTTGCAGACACTGGGTAGCGAATTTTATTCGTTTCATTGCATTTTGTTGTACTTCATGATTTCCCAGCAATTTTAATCATTTCAACTGGTGCAGATTTACAATATCAACGAAATGCGTTATTTAAGAAGGCATAACGTCCAAAATTCGTTATCCATACACCTAATTGAGACTGATATTTTGCGTTTTTGTGACCATTATAAATATCGGTAGAAATGAAATAGAAATAAAGTAAGATAGAAATAATGTCATTAATCGCACAAGGTTACACAGGATTAACTTTGAATTAACTAAAGCTACTGGAGAGCACGAATCACAATATAATTAACTAAGGCGATTGACTATTGGATTTCAAAATTGACATCTTTAGTCATGTCTGTTGGACTCTAAGCAAAGATAATTTAAATCATTGTTTCGATCTTGATGCAAACACCGATACCATTATATATATATATATATATATATATATATATATATCTGCCGTTTAAACCAAACGTTGTATAATGTAGAAAACACAATTCATCCAGTAGACCGGTTTCGTCCTTATTGGAAGTTTTTCAAGTCCTTTTCCAAATTTTCGCGCGGGCAGGATTAAGCTAAAGTGCTATATAAGTGCTTCATCGAAAAGGAGTTTGAACACGGTGTCGCGTTCACTGTGAACATATTTTGCAATCTTCGAGGGATTGGCGAGGAAATTTCTTAAATGTGTTTCGCTACTTCTCAAGTTGCACCGCTTACTCGATGGCCAGTAATTCCATAGGACGTTAGCCACAATAAGAAAACTGCAATTTACTCATTTCGGACGATGAAATAAAAAAAATTGCAGTAATTTTTTTAACAACACATTTCAGCACTGCTTGTCATGTAGTGGGGAAGATCTGGATTATTGTGTTTGTTCAGGGGACCAATGCGGAATGATCTCATTTGACCGATTGTGTATCAGTTTTTAGTTGGGAAGAGTCAATTTCGATACATCTATGTAAAATAATTGTAACATTTTGTGAAGTGGTAAATTTGTAATAGCTAATTCCAGATTGCTACCTTGTGTTAGTTGCACACCGTGCTGTACTTCGTCACATTTGTTCACATTTCTCTTGTTTAAATTATGTTTGCGAGCTTGAAATAAACTTGAACCGTATTGTATCTAACCAGTCGTACAGAATAGAATAGCAACCGTCAGTTAAACGTACTAACACGTTTGATTTCGTATCCTGAATACTGTTATGAAGTGTCAGAGCGCGTCAGAATGTGAAAATTGCGATTGTATGATTACTTTGTGCGACTGGCTAGATATATTGGGATTTGATTTTATTTAAAGCTCGCAAACATGATTCAACGACTAGTTAACGCCAATAATGCAATCAACGATTTTCTAATTGTATAACTTATATAAATATGGCGAAAGTGGCATAGAAATTGCAGACCCAACATTCCTATTCAATTACAATGTCTACCAGACGACAATAGGTGAGAGCCACATACCTTATTTTGTTTTCAATATATATACTTTACGATTTAATCCACTTGAGTCAGTTTGCCGTCATTCCCTGGTGATGATCTTGGAAGGTCGCAACCCGTCAATACGTGTGACTGGTTGTGGTTTTAGTGTTGTTGGATAAGGTTGGAATTGGTTCATCTCAAGCTTGCAAACTTGGTGTAAAGAATTGTTAGCCCCACCTGCTCAATTAATGATTGTTGAATTGGATAACTTAAATAAATCTGTAATGGCTACCAACACCATGATTTTGTAGATGTGCTAAATTTCTCCAAAATTGAGAAAAGCGCTGAGTTCTGAACTCGATCGACATGATTATTCACATTTCGTGGAAATCACGATATCTTTCAAAGAAAATTATAATTGTTATTTATTCTTTGTTACGTAGAAGTAATTTATATGAAATTATGCAAGATTTCACCAAAACCATAGCGTTTGTACCATATACCTGCATATAATATAAAGTGAGTTGGCTTTCAAGTCGGATTGGCGAAGGCTTTGTATGATGTTGATTCACAAACTGCTTGAATACACATCGTGTTGGAGATTGTACCGATCAATTATCCCACATTTGTTTACTAAATTTATTTTTATTTAATTTATTATTTTGCGCGTAGGCCGTCTACTAGTCGTGAGTTGCCAATTAGAACAAACCGCATGTGGTCAAGAGATTATGCTTTTCGTTTATGCTGACTTTATAATATCATTCTAGTTCTATTTGAACTATTTTGTTACTAGGTATGATATACCTAATACTCTATTGCATATATATTGGTTCTGTGCAACAAATACTATATAAATATGGAAACATGCCAGTTTATAATGTAAAAGGTCAGGCTAAACTCAGCATTACCTGGATTCGTAAGTACATTATTGATTCGTTTCGTTCTTACCAACCACATATCCGGCGTTATGCTCCAAACCCACTAATAATTGATGAAAGACGCTTGACACTTTCTGATATACAGTTAGTATGCGCGAACCTTTTGAGTTAAACGAATGATGCCTTCCGTTTTTGCAGATTATGATACATCTTGTTGAATAATGGACATATAACCGAGTTTGCACTGTATAATAATAAAGCATTACTCCTACATTTACCTCCCGATGGTCTGATCAATATAATTAATTGAAAATTATATGCATTTAAAAAAATTGCGTCAGATAATACAGCATAACAGAGAATGACTGAATTAGCATATTGAAATGCTAAGTCTGAATTTAATGTGATATGTAGAGTAATCATATTTGAAAGATACTTCAATTGGCACTTTCTCTTATCCCATCTGAAAGTTCCTGCTTTACGCATTTTCAAAAAAAGCTTAGTTTCATTTGTTTGAAAATCGAGTTGCAATTATTAAAGAAATATTGTCATTGTGATTCTCCATGGGAAAATGTTTTTTGGACTCTTTATTTAGGCCTATTAGTCATACTATGATGGGGGAGGTAAGACAAAAATTGAGTATATAGGAGATAATTAGATTGTGCCTTGGATTCAGAAAGAACGAAGATTACCTTTCAAATTCACAAGCCAAATAGAACGATAAATTAGTTGCCGTGAATTATGATAAAATTACATAATTTAAATTCGTTTATCTGGAGAATCATGTGTGATCCCAATTTGCTATTCTATTTTATACAACGGTGGTAAAAAATCGATACCTAACGTCGATAATGTGGGACTAAACAATTTAGTTTTATTTATTTATTTTCGAAGATCATGTGTTCACTAGTGTTATTTATGTTAAGTCTTGGTACTTGTTTGAGCCTATTTCCGATTCTACACATGAAGGTTTAATTTTTAAAGTAATCGATTATGAGTCTAGAGAAGAATAAGGCTGGGAAAGACTGTCGTCTGTCCAACTAAAACATTCTTATAGGTGAGTATTATTGTGTGTTGCGAACTTTTTAAGGGTTATTCTACCTTTGGTGAAAACTGCTGCATAGAAGAATTGAATTGAAAGTTAATATGTGTAAGAGTCTACAGCTCAGTTTGACAATAACACAGAAAGTGCCTTTAACAGAAGTTAAAACGGGAGAAAAAGTGTTACGTGTACCTTAGGGAACGGAGAAATGTTACATGATTCGCAGGATAAAAGGCGAGTTTTCGGTATGAGCAGTTGCTACACCTATTCAATTTACAAATATATTTATATAAAATTTACGGTTAAAGTAAAGAGAACTTCTTTAAAATTGTTAGATTTTCATTTAGTTTTAATTAAATCAACGAACCGTTTTCTTTATTGCTTTAAGAAACCATCGTGATAATTTTTTAAATGAGTTCACGAAATTGAGATATAGCGAAATCCCATGTTTTTCAACAAGTCATAAAAAAATTACTTTTAGTTACGTTTCTGATCTTGATATAAACAACTGACACATTACGTACGTACATTTGTTAGTACAAACTAAATTTATTATTATTATTATAATCAAGGTTGCGGTCTTGATATAAACACCTGACCCATTAATTACTTACATATGTCAGTATAAACTAAGAATTGTATAGTGTAGAAAAGGCAATTTTGTATTGTAGCCTTTCCATTATGTAGAGCCTATATAGCATACATTTAGCCCTAAGGTTCCAACTAACCATCCCCAAACTGTCCTTATGGTACAGATACCACATTACATTGGGAAGCGGTATTGAAATGAACATTTATATAATTAAATGAACATTGGTTGCGCGGGCAGCGATAAAAATTAGTTTTAATCAAGGTTGCGAACTTGATATAAACACCTTACCCATTATGCACACACACTTGTCGGTATGAACTAATTATTGTATAGTGTGAAAAAGGCAATTCATCCAGTAGAACGGTTTCGTCCACAATTTGCAGCGGATAGAGCTTCGAAATCTGGTTCCCTTAGCCCCGAGTCACCCTGCTGCACACTACCTCTAATTTTCTGTTATATACAAACAAATACCTATTGATCAACCTTTCCTTTATGTATAGCCTATAATGCATGTCTATAGCCTTAAAGTTCCAACCAACCATCCCCAAACAGTCCGTGAGAAATTCTGGACAGTACGTGATGAGTTCCAAATAAGAACGAAGCCGGTCTACTGGATTAATTGCCTTTTCCACACTATACAATGCTTAGTTTATACTGGCAAATGTACGTACCGAATGGGTCACGTGTTTATATCAAGATTGCAACTTTGATTACAAGTAATAGTTATCATCGCCCGCACAACCAATGCAAGTTTAGTCCTAAAACATAACACGACTAGAGCAAGTCGCAGGTATGGAAGAGTTTATAATTTTTAGGGTCATCGTCAGAGCACTACTGCAACTGCCTAACTAGGAGCAAACCGGAATGCACATAAATGTTGTGGACAATCCAATTTATGGCTCTTACCTCTATTTTATTCACGCTAAATTTGTACTTCACTGAATTATGCGATTGATTAATTATTGTGTCGTAACGAGGCTATTGGAGATTACTAGGGGGAAACTAGAACACCTGATCTGCCATACTCCTTATATGTATAATGCAGATTGATTCTTGTTAGTCAGTTTCCCCTCACGCATTGATGCCGACCATCACAGTTTGAAATGCACAGGACGTGCACTTGGCGGAAATTATGCTTTGTATCTCGATTGGCGAATTAAAATGGCATCAATGTTTTTCTCTAGTGTGTAATGAGATGAAACTGCAATCAATGATTTATCCACTAGTTTCTTCTTCTTCTCATCCTTCTTATTATTATTCTTCTTCTTCTTGTATTTGCGTTTTGAAAACTAGTTTTCGTTAAGTTTCGTATGATACGGAAACTTTTAAATTAACGGTACATTTAATTAAGGCATTAAATTTATAGAATTAAACGAATATTAGCTGCGTGAGTGGTGAATAGTATTATACTTGTTAGGTTCTGATAGAATATTCACCTTATTAATTACTTACATATGTCATAAATCCAAGAGTATTGTAGAAAAGGCAATTCATCCAGTAGACCGGTTTCGTCCTTATTGGGAACTTATCACGTACTGGCCAGCCCTGTCCGCGGCAAATTCTGGACAGTACATGATGAATTCCCAATATGGACGAAACTGGTATACTGGATGATTTGCCTATTCTACACTATACAATTCTTAGTTTATACGGACGTATGTAAGCAATTAATGGGTCAGGTGTTTATATCAAGACCGAAACATTGATTATAATAATTGTTATCACCACCCGCGCAACCAATGTTCGTTTAATTATATAAATGTTCATTTCAATACCATTACCCCATTTAATGTGGTGTCTGTTCAGTAATGACAGATTGGGCATGGTTAGTTGTAACTTTGGGTCTAAATGGATGTCATATGAGCTCCACCTAAAGGAAAAATTGACTAACCAAGTTACATTAGTTAGTATATAGCTGAAAATTGTGTGTAGTGTAGTGTGCGGCAGGATAGCTCAGTGGTTAGAGCACCAGATTCCGAAGCAGACGTGCCCAGGTTCGTATCCTGTCCGCGGCAAATTCTGGACAGTACATGATGAGTTCCCAATAAGGACGAAACCGGTCTACTGGATGAATTGCCTTTTCTACACTATACAATTCTTAGTTTATACTGACATATGTAAGTACTTAATGGGTCAGGTGTTTATATTAAGACATTACATTTTCTTTTATCGATTTAAGAATAAAAATTATTATTAAAGTTAATGACATTTCACTTATGTATTTACACGTTTTACAACGGATGATAGAGTATAATTCAGAGATTGGCGCAAATGGTGAATATATATAGGGTCACGTCGTACAATATACTTCATCAGTATTTAACCTGATCAACTCCCGGTTTAGGAAAGATTGCAAAATATTTTGCCCTTTATATCGAAACAAAGTCGCGTAAACATTGATTAGGTTATCAATAATAGTAAACTTTTAGACTAAACCAAGCTAGGTATTTGCAGACTGTACAATGAGTTGAGTTACGGATAAAATATACAAACTATTATCCATCATAGAATTTTTAAATCTTAGCTTCAGTTATCTGAGTTAATTTACAAATACTACAAAAGTCAAAGATATTAGCTTCTTCGTCTAATCTCAACGCCATGAGAATTTTTTCAGAGCTACTAATCTTGTTATCCTATAAACACCTATCTGGTGCCATATAAGCATTTATTACTATACTCTCCAGGACTAGTATATTTGGAATATTCTACAGAAGTTGACATCCAAAAACTGGTCAGTTGCACCCAATAGACTAAATTCGTTATCAGTCACAATAACCTTCTCATATTTGAGTCAAGCATACATTTTTCGAACTGATAGCATAAATGAAGGTTGCAGGACAATTGGTAGCACCCGTAGGTCGGTAAAAGCTTGATTTCTTTACACATCCAGGTGCACACTTTGTTTTTCTATTGGGTTGATGGTTTCTCATTGGTCCCGTGACACTGGAACCTTCCTTACACTGCTTGTCGTAAAATTTTTTTGAATACCGATTTTCAGATTTCCTTCCGAATCTTCGGGACTTCATTTCCAGTCCGATCTGCAGAATTTATATCCCTATTCAAGACAGATCTATATATATTAATTTTACGTTCTAAATTATTTATTGTCTGTCCCAATATCCAGCCTTAACAGTACATTTGTGTGTGTGTGTGTTTGTGAGTGTGTGTGTGAGGTTTCGTGTATACATTTGAGTATAAGATAATAGGTATAAAGGCTGAATATCAGGGCAGGTAAAAATACTCTAGGAAAGAAAAAAATATGAATAGATCTGTCTCGAATGAAGATATCACATTCGTCACAAGTTGTTTTCTCTGTGATTACGGTGTCAATTCAGAAGATGGAAATGGAAATGAAGTCCAGAAAACTCGCAAAGTTTCGGAAAACCTGTATTTAAAAACATTTCCCGACAAGCAGTAGAAGGAGGGTTTCAGTGTGACAGGACATTGAGAACCCATTAATCTGCTAAAAGAACAAGCTATGCACCTGGAAATGTAAAGGAATCAAGCTTTTACCGACGTACGAGTGCAATGAATTTTCCCGCAACCCTCAATTTTGGCATAAGCTTGAGCGATGACAGCTCTACACAAAAGGCAATTCCTTTTAAGCATCCATTATATTACAAAATTTAAGACAAATAAAATCGAGTTAAAATTGTAAATTTTTTGGATTGTGGTCTGGGATCTTCTTTCAGTCAAATTTAAGATTTGAGTGTCAGTTTTGCTCTGAAGCAATTAACAAGTTAAAGTTAACTGCCTAACTTGGCTAACAAATGAATACACCAACTAATCAAGAAGCAAGATATTCAATATGCAGGTTATATATTATAATAATTTCCACCAATTTTGCGAGCTTGCAATATTCACCAATGTCCCTTTTTTTAAGAAGACATAAAAAACAGCAAAACTGCCATAAGTCACACGCACTGACGGGTTTCGATCTTCCATGATCATCGTCAGAGTACGACGGAAAATTGACTAGCGAGGATCAAACCGCAATGCCTAGATATGAAAGGCAAAATTACAAAAGCGGCCCTCACCTATAGTAGTCTCTAAAAAATTGCACTTGACTGGAAATGTAGGCTGCACAATTTTGATGTACTCACGATCGGAAACGTTTTGCAGCTTTCGCCACATATACATAGCTAATACAATAAAACGATTCTTAATTGCGCCGGTTTGTGGCAACAATTTCTATAATCAAGGTTGTCTTCTTAATATATACATCTGAGCTATTATGTACGTGAATTTGTCAGCATAAACTAAGCATTTTATAGTTTTGAAAAGGCAATTCTTCCAGTAATCCGCGGAACTCTTTGCACTCCATGCAATCACAATTTCTCTTTCATAAACAAACTTGGATAGGGATTGGGCATTGCAAGCAAAACCATAGAAAGATCGTGTAAACGACTTCTACCATCAGTGCTCTACAATACAGACTAATCTCCGCGCAGTTGCTGAAATTTCTCCACAACAAACTGTGCATTGCGTTGCGCAAATGGCAAAACTCAGGGTGGAGCTTAATATTTGGTGCTCGATTCCTGTCTGCAGGCTACTGTGCCATGCACAATATGAAAAACAGGGCGATGTGTCTCTCAATTGCGTCAGCTAAATAATTAACCACATATAATTAGGGTAAACGAACTGACCTCACCATATTGGTCCCAGGTTCTATCTGATACAGTCATGTACCTACTCGTTTATCTAAAATCTTGGAATCCAAGGCCAAATTGAGCATGACAAAAGTAGGTATACCAATTATGATGCTCTACATTAGAGAACGGAAAATTCCGCTAGACTGACCGATTCTGTACTATTGTTACCTACAGTTCCTTAGTCCTCTCGTGTCCTATATAACTGCATTTTGCGGGCCATATCTGACAATCAGATGCGGGACGATCAAAATGATTACACTAATCAGTTCAACTTGAATGACGGATTTGTTGTTATCATATCTTCTGGCAACTTCCTTGACATCTCTAATTAATTGAAATTTTACTGCTTTACCAGCTACATGTGTGCTACATGTATCATTGAAGTTTTCGAGTTATAATTGCGCGGATACTTAAATACGCCTTTTTTAGAACAACCCGGAGCTTTAATAACGCTAATCTCGCTTTAGCTTCAACGAGCGAGTGTCCTTTCGCCCGTCCTTTCTACCGGTCTCCAACTGTCTTTCCATTTTTGGTTTTCTAAACAATGTAAAAAAGCAGCTTTAACCTTGGCACTTCTCAAGACAGCCATATCTTTGTTGCAACTATCTTAAAAAATGCGGACAAACCAAACTATCGCTAGAGTGCAAAGCCTTCAGCTTGGTATCCATATGCAGACCCCAGAATCGTAATCATACATTTTATAAGATATCAGCCTATCGCTTTGAGCTGACTAATGAGCAGAGTAAGCCATGGATCCCGTTATACACGACCTGAAGTGCTTTTAAAATTTTGAACTCCTTTTGATTCTCTGGCCTATAGTATTGCCGACTGACGTATGTTGTGCAGGACCTGAGACCGGCTTGATCTGTAAATATTTCAGAGGCTATGATCCGATTATCAGTTGAAGATTCCACAATTTTGGTTATAAATTACCTAGGATACCAAAACTAGTGTATTTGGAATGTAACACAGAGATTGGCTTCCAAAACTGGCCAGTTGCACTCATTGTGCTAGTTGCTACAAGATCCTCGGCCATAACAGTAACGTCCTGATATTTGAGACCGGTGTGCATTTAATTATAAAGTCTTTAACTAATAAACAACGTTATACATGTAAATAAAAATGAATATGTTTTTGCAGCATCTGTCATCTAACAATTAGTCTTGAATATCCACTTCCAACACGAAGTTAAACACGTCTGCCTTTCTTGGTTATTAAAAGCAAGATATTCGATATATTGTAAGTCCGCGAAATGCATTCGCGAGTTGTCGCTTTGCACTATCAGTTCCGCAAAGATCCGATTGATCCCCCATTTCCAGATACGCATCTGTTATGCCTTCGATCAGGCTGGGTGCGCATTCGTCCCATTCTTCCGAAGGCTTCAACATCGTAATCAATCGGATCTTTGCGAAACTGATAGTGACAAGCGACAACCCGCGAAAGCATATCGCGGAATTGCAAAACTTCAAAGGATATGTGTCATACAAGATATTCGATATGCAGTTAAGATTTCGAAATTTTGCAAACGTATGATCAAAGGAAGTGTATACGCAACGAGCCACATCAATGAAACAAAAGAAGCTGCAAAAACAAGTTCAAAGGGTTCAAAACAAGTACGAGCCTGTAAAACGCGTTATAGCATCCAAAATGGCAAACATCAGTTAAAACAAATTATTTGAAACATTATTTAAAGAATTTTTTGTATGCAGTATTTGTTTAATGAACAACACGTTAATATAAAATTGGTAAATAAATTTTATCTGTGGAGATCTCAACTCCTACACGTCGAATTTGACCAGTAACCCATTGAGAATAGCGCATCGTAATGTCTAAATTTAGTTGAATAATGATAAGTGAACCGAAACTTTAAGCGTAAAAAAATCGTTCCGGAGTCCTTTTTATGGACATATGTTCGTCTATTGAAAAGAATATCTGTATATAAAACATGATCTTTTTTCTATTTTTTTTAAACTGCGTCCTATGTAACGCCTAATTTAGTGCTAGCATTAAGTGTCTAAATCAATAACCAAGCTAATGGTTACACCCGATTCATGCAGTAATTCCGGTGCGATTTTTATTAGTCCGTTTTTTGTTACATGTGGAGGAAAAATCAAGAAGTATTTCATGCGTTAAACAAATGAAACTGTGAGAACTTAAATGATAATGCACGCTGGATTAAATAAATATATTGTTGATCGTGAAATTTAAAGACAGAGTACACATAATTAACTAAATATTAATGATTGTGTCCACAAACGTGTACAATTTTTAAAAAAATTTCCACTTGGACACATTTTATTTTGGATCGATAAGTTTATCCGTTGTCAGTTTTAATTAAATTAATAACAACATTTAAAAAAATCTGATCATTTAATTACCAATTCGTTTGATAAATATTTTGAACTAAGCTGTTCTGCACGCGGTTTTGGGCAATAGAACTGATCTCAAAATATATTTCAATAAGCGACCGCAATCAAAATTTTGACAATATCAGGAATAAAATTTCAAATTAGACCAAGGCTAGCATAGCAAGTGTTCAGAATAATTGCCAATCCAAATCTTCAAAATCACAGTTTTATTACCTGTATAGAATTGCAAGATATATATTGTGAGTTGTTTTTGAAGTAGTATTTCTAGATTTTAAGTGAAATTGAAACTACTACAGCTTTAATACACGTACTTATAAGTCGTTGCACCGGTCAACTGTTCAAAATTTCTTCACAAATTATTTAATGAGTTTTGGGCGTCTTTCCGTCATCTATTGATGAGTCGCCATTGAGTAAGAATCGCGTTGATATGTGCAATTATTCATTTTTCCTGCTGTCTTTGGCATAGTATAAAATAAGAACAGTATAGCGTAGAAAAGGAAATTCATCTAGTATTCCGGTTTTGCCTTACTGTGAACTCATCACGTACTGGCATGAATTTGCAGCGAATAGGGCTCGAACCTGGGCACGTTTTCTTTGGAATCTGGTGCTCTAACCACTGAGCCACCATACCGCACTCTACACACAATTTTTAGTACCGCATGTGTTCCCCTCTACGAACCTCTAGCGGGCGCATGGTTTCGCCTGTATACATGAGCTTACATTATTTGCAAGGTATCTCATACACTCCTGATGTGTTGAGGGGTTCTATTTTTTCTTTGTGATTCTGTAGTTTATTGTCTTTAGTAAGTGATTGTCTTAGAAGGGTTTTAATATTGTATTTAATTGCTATTATTATAATTTTTCTGCTCAATTTTGAATCACCAAACACCATAGTTTTGCGCTTTTCTTGTCCTGGTTCCTTCTTTACTTGATTTGTTATTTTACCTGCAAATCTCGCCAACATCACTTTCATTATCCTCTCTATTGTAATTGTCAGATAGCAGTTTATTTTGATTATTTCCTTTAGTCTCATCAATTCTTTAACTCTATATTTCAATTTCACTAGTTTGAGACTTCGTAATAACGTGGATTTAAGAAAGCCTGTTTTCATTCTATATGGATTGTTTGAAAGAAAATTCAAGAGGATTCCCGAGTAAGTATCTTTCCTAAATATACCTTTTTCTATTGTGAGCCGATTTTGCTTTATTTTGACATCCAGAAAAGATAATTTATCATTATTCTCTTTTTATAATTTAAATTAAAATACTCCTAGCTGGTTGGCTAACTCTAGACACTTTTCACCATGATATCCAATTAGAAACATTATTTTTTGAAATTTTGTTGCGGTGTGTACAATTCGATTTGGACAATGCCGCGTTTTCCGTACGCGGATAATAGTTGTACACGGGCAGTTACACAAAGATCCGATTCTTCACACTTTCCGATTTTGTTTTGTCTTTAATCGGGTTTAATTCTTTTTTTTCAACTTGAAATGCGGTTCTATCACATCTTTGTTTACTGGCGACGTTTCGGTGCCTACTTTCCAGTACCATCATCAGACAACACAACACTGATCACAATAGCAAATTTAAGCAAATGAGAAAGAGAGAGATACAGGACAACTAACGTTTTTCAAAAAACTAATCGTAAGCACAATGTGAAGTTAATCAACTCCTAGAAATAATTGCATAAGACTATTTGCTCATATGACTAAAATAATTCATTATATCTATATACATATATATCTAAATATAATATCGTAACACCTTTATATATATATATTTAGAAGAAGGACCATAGTTAATTGTTAAACATGAATATTTTCTATTCTTACTATGTATTTATTACGTTAGTCACACCTTATATCAATATATAAAATACATGTCAATACGTATAAAAACATATATATGGATATAAGCAACAGTATGAGTCCAACATCCCTAATCCTATATATATATATAAATATATATAAATATATATATATATACATTAGTAATAAATATATATTAGGTTATGCACACCTTATATTAATATATAAAATACATATCAATATGTATAAAAACATATATATGTATATATATATATATATATATATATATATATATATATATATAAAATGCTTCATTAAATATTGAGCCCAATGATTTTTCTACCGATGTTACATTCATTACACCTTTTCCTGATTTTATTTCAATTGACTCTCTAATTAGTCTAGTTAATCTGTTGCGGTTGCATAACGCGATGCGTTTACATCCTTCCCAGTCTATTTCATGACCCGTTTCCTTCGAATGCCTAGCTAGGTCTGACCTTTGAATGTGTCCATATTTGCAGGCTGTCTTGTGTTCACTTCTACGAACCTAAGATTAAAAAATAGTGTTGAGTCAATTATATATAAATGGAATGGTTTTGGAACGAGGTTACCACATTTGCTTAAATCTGCTATTGTGATCAGTGTTGTGTTGCCTGAGGATGGTGCTGGAAAGTAGGCACCGAAACGTCGCCAGTTAAACAAAGATGTGATAGAACCGCATTTTCAGTTGAAAAAAGAAGAATTCAACCCGATCAAAGACAAAACAAAATCGGAAAGTGTGAAGAATCGGATCTTTGTGTAACTGCCCGTGTACAACTATTACCCGCGTACGGAAAACGCGGCATTGAACAAAACAGAAACATATTATTCAGGAATCTTAATAACAAGTTTGGCTTAAGAGGAGATTTTAGCAACAGACTCTTTTCAAAATAGTGCATAAAAATAATTGTGACCGGGACTGATAATGGTTGTCACATAGGGACACCCTTTACTTGTTTATAAAATTATTTTCTGAAAATAAAGTAGGTATAGGTCATACAAATATTTAATATTTGCATAATACTTCCTAATGTCATTTACTACCTTCTATTATCTCTGGAAACCCTGTTAGACTACGTTTCACACTTTTTAATGCTGCTTACACAGGGGCATTGTGATACATAGAAACAACATCCAGGCTTACCATTCTATCACTCTCTCTCAAATTGTATCTACTAATAATGTCAATAAAATGATATGTATTCTTTAAAGTATAATTTAAAAAAATGTGTATATTTTTTAATTCTGCTACATCGAAATTTTGAAATTTTATAAGTTGTTGAGTTTTGAACATTTACAGTTAATCTTAGTGCATTATCTTGTTTATGAATCTTCACCAAACCATAAACTCTCGGAGATACTGTATCACGGTGTATTAATGAATTCTCAAGTCCTGGATCTAATTCATCCGACTCAATCATTATATTCATTATAGTCTTAACATCTCCTTGCAAATTATCCGTTGGCTCTTTAATAATTTTATTATAAACCTCGACGTTATTTAAATGCTCATAGCTTTGAACCTCATAATATGACAGGTTCATTATACCTGTTGAGCTGGATTGAGCTGACTGTTTTACAAGACCTACACTGTCACAAATAACACTTTAATAGATATTTAATTTATGCAATTAAATAATCAATCATTGCGCAGGTGATGGCAACAATTCTGTAAATCAAGTTTTCGTGCTTATAATAAACACCAGCCTCATTTTGTTTAATCAGTTCAACAATATAGCAAAATTACCGCCAATCACACATAATGACGCGTTTCGACAATCCATGATCATTATCAGAAAACGCCAGCAAACTGACTAACGAGGATGAAATGGCAATGCATATATATATATAGAAAAACGTAATTAAATATGCTGCATTCACTTCTGATAGTTTCGCAAGCATTATATTTGCTATGCTATTTGTCTGATTAAATAAAACGGGATTGGTAATTATTTCATGCTTACAAACAATGTTTTAATGAATTGTGGCGAAAGCTTCAGAAATTTAATGTTTGTGAATCAATTGAAATTGTGTAGCCGACATTTCCAGTCAAGTACAATGTATGCGAGACTACTAGATGTGAGAGCCGCATATCTAATTCCGATTTCTTATATATATATATATATATATATATATATAGAGCATATATATATATATATATATATATATATATATATATTTCTTTTAGTAGGAAGAAAAAACACAATAATAGCGAAGTGGATGGAGGCCATTTATTTCGTGAATACTAATCATCGCTATACAATCATACATTTATATACATTCTGGGTTTTCAATTGATTATGCTAATGGTAAAAAATCTGACTCGCTTTTAAATTCTGTTTCTTGTTTTGGCTGGTTGGTAAGTGTGTATGCGTTTGAGCTTGTGTGTGTGCGTATTTGCATGTAAAGCTCATTCTCCCTTAATACAAAGTGATGTCTGAGATCTGGTCATTATTGTTTTGATGGCTTGAGATGGCTGTGCGAATTGTGCGCTGTTACATGCACGAGTGCTATTTTTCCCAGTGTAGTTGATCGTTTCACCTTGTTGCGCAAATTTGTATTTTGCACATGGTAACAGCGCCAGTGTGGATTGCAGTGTTGAACGCTTATATTGTTTGGAAACTTCTGTCACCGTATGCGCCTCTGTTATTTCCAATTCAGTTTGTTGCCAATCCGATTGTATGTTTGTTGATTCTAGTCGAGGGCCTGTTTGTTCTTGATACTAGTAGATTGTTGTTGAATTTTGTTATTCTTGGCCAGTCGATAAGAATATCATGTTGATGAAACTTTTAAATATTAAGGTGAGGTGTTTATATATATATATATATATATATATATATATATATATATATGCGCATTTTGCAGTTTTATCCGGCAAGTGGGTTCAGTTTGCCATCCTACTCTGATAATGATCGTGAGAGATCGAAATGCGTCAATACGTATGTTGTTCCAAGACTGGTTAAATACAATGGGGTTGGTGTTTACTTCAAGCTCGCAAACTTGATTTAGAGCAATACGTATGATTGACTGTAATTTTGCTATGTTCTTAGACTGGTTAAATACAATGGAATTGGTGCTTACCATGATTTTTTTGGAGTTTATATTTAAAAATTGGTAGATATGTTTTAAATCTATGCAATTGATAAACAAATATAATTCGGCATTTTCATTCTGTCAGGAACGAGATATTCTGCTCATTTTGTAATTAGGCCGACAAATGACTATAAAACTGAAAACTAAGTTAGCATTATCTTCAATAGTGTCTAAATGAGCTTCATGGAAGGTCGAAGAATTTCATACGGAATACATGCACGAAATCACTGTCAGTTACACCATACATCACACCCAGTAAAAAATTTGAGCAAGGTGTGAAAATCCGAGCGGAAAAAATAAACTGTTTAAGATTTAAAACCACGTATGAAAATTTTCTCATCATATCAACATTTTTTGCATACGTAAGTATTCATTTTATTTCAAACTTCTTTTGTGACTTATAAATAACAATGTAACTGCATAAAAAGTTATTTACATAACCAAATTTAATGAAGTTTTGGTCTATTGGTTACAAATCTTTGTCTTTCTTGCTTGTTTTATTGACGTGTATACTAACCGAATCGTTATTTATTGAAGACTAGAAATTTCGTCTCTGTAGTGGCGACTTGGCCTATTTTAGAAGAATAACTATCCGTCTAAGAAGACGGCATTTATTCAACTCTAGAAACAAGCAAGACTTGCTTCACGGGCACTAGTCATAAAATGCACACACATAGACACACAAGCTAGTATCGAATATACTTTTGCATTGTTTATGATAGGACAATGAATGGTATAAAAAATAGCGAACTTACAAAAAGAAGACACGTGGCCCTCTCTAGTAAACATCAACTGCCGAACAGCACTGATAAGTTAGTGTAAACATAGCAAAACGCATGTTTTGTTTATTTATTGCCAAAAAACTGCGAAAGTTAATGGAAAAGCGTCGTCATCATTTCACGGCAATCAACTAACATGATTATTTTGCGATTAATAAAACTTCCTTTCCGCTTCTGTGCGTCTAGACTAATTTATACCAATTGAAAATATTCTTTAAATCACACTTGCAAGAATTAAGTAAATACCAATCCCATTGAATTTAACCAGTCGTCGAACAACTTAGCATAACTACCGTCTGTCACACGTACGGACGCTTATGCTATGTTGATCTACGACTGGTTAATTAGAATGTTATTGGTGTTTACTTCAAGCTTGCAAACTCGCTTTATATAATTGTTACCACCAACAGCGCAATCAATGATTCTTTTAATGGAAAATATTGCCTGTCAGGAAAATAGATTCGCGAAAGCAACTGATTAAGTACAGCAATTGGATAGATTTCGAAGTTGTTGAGATAATCAATTACCTGACCCATAGCTTATTTATTATTGGACAGCTTGTCAACGTTTTCAATAACAATAAATTAAGCACCTACTAGTGGCACACCAAAGAAAACTTTCATTTTGTTGCAGCAAGTTTGCTAACTTTAGATAATTATCAATGAAATTTTATTCAAATTATCATGAATCTTAACAATTAAGTCACCAATCGCAGGTAGTGACGCGTTCCGAACTACCAGGATCACCTACCGTATAAGGTGGCGAATGGACTAAGGTGGATCCAACCGTAATGCATGTGTATGATATGGACTATCTCATTTTCGACACGCATTCCCAAGTAGTCTTGCATAAATTGTACTTGTCTAAAAACTGCGGCTGTACATTTTCTATACAATTAAGAATTAATCATATTTGTAATTTTACCGACGGCTATATAGCTAGACTAAATAGACAAATGTTTATTACGCGGATGGTGAAAACCTATAATAAAATTTGATAACACTATTTGTAAAAAAACCAGAGCAATTCTACTGGTGCCCCTGACTCGCATCCCGTGTGGAAAAATACTATATAATAAAGACACAACTATTATACACCATTCGATTTCATTTATTAAATTGCATCAATATGAATACCTAAATAAAATCTATGTAGCCGAAATTTACATTCAAGCACAATGAATGCAGAACTGCATGTAGTGGGAGACATACACTATACATGAATTGCGGTTTAATGCTTGTTGGTCAATTTGCCGTCGTACTCTGGTGATTTAAC
>JAQBSW010007141.1:0-43026 GCA_029291075.1 Eudiplozoon nipponicum
TTTGCTTATTGTAGTTATTTGATTAATTCACGTCTTATGTTGAAAAATTCTTTATAGGAAATTGTTTAAATTACTCGCTTCATCAATACCATTTAGATTCTTAAAAATGTATTTTTTCCTATTTCATTTAAATTCTATTCAATGAGTACAAATTGAATTTTCGAAAAAATATTTTTGCATATTATTACTTTTTATACATAGGCAATGCAAAATCAGAATCAAATTCTGTTTCTGCTACAAGTGGAGATCAGAATGGACAGAAAGATGTAAGTTCAGTCGTTTGTGTGTTTCCTTAAGTTTTCAGCCGAATTAGTTTTTTTAGATAATTTATTTTTCTTACGAAAGCAGTTATTAGTAGTTGGTGTCTAAAATAGCTTTTCGCAAGTTAAACTGCTGTATTCTCTTTTAGCTAAAAATTTGCACTTCTTAACTGAATAAAAAATTTGCACCTCATATTTCATATAGTATAATATATACATGTATATATATATATATATAGGAAACTAACGGGGTGAACAGCAGCTACGAGTTTCAATTTCAAAATGTCAACATTGTGGTTTGACCTTCACCAATCAGATTTTTGTCTAAGCTTAGCGATGACTAAATATGTAAGATGTGTATCTAACGGTAATTTTATTATTCAATACGAGGTATAAAATCGATATGCTTATATACATCAATGAATTATTTATCTCTTGCCTAGTGAGTTAAAAAAGTGTATATGCAAATAAGGTAAAATTAACCAGGTCGCTTTACTAGATCAAACTTACCGTCATACTGTGGTAATTTTTTTCTATCCGTGTATTTTTTTATTATTAACTATAAAGCGGGACATAGTCAAGTTACCGATATTAATATTAAGTGTCCAATGACGAGATACTCGGTCTACCTATTCTGAGATTTCATCCATTCATTAGAGTTGCCTCAGTAGCCTGTCGTGCACGAAATGTAAGCAGCCGTCTGAGACAATGACTTAAGGAACGCAATCAACATTCTATGAAAAGTTGCGAGATGGAACTTGTTGGCTCCTTATTTTACCTCCAATTATTATCTTCTAGAGTTCAGCTAATAAAGATCTGAACAAAACCGAGCAAATGCCAATGATCCCAAAGCTTTTGACGTGATAAAAACGAAGTTCAGTCGTCTCTTAGGTCTATGTGACATGAAGAGGAATCAATAATATATTTGACACGGTATCCTCGGATTTGGTGCTTATATTAAAAAAGCAACAGTTCCAGGATATTATGTCATGTTTTGACACAGGCAACTGGAGTAATACTTGTATATCTAGAAATCTATGAGGAAAGATATTCATCGAATATCTCTAAAATCAAAGGAAGTCGATGTAGCTAAAGATAGTAGGATGCCGTGTAACATCTGACGACATTTCGAAGTTCATTGACCTATTGTGCTTTTGAAATCTCAGCCTCTGGTACTCCAGTGATATTAATTTTCCAATTACGTCGGATCTGTGTGTACATTTTTACGAATATTTATTACCTAGATCATCATCATCATCATGACCAGCTATACAAAATCAAAAGTGATCAATGTTTCAGTACCATAGAACCATAAGGAGTGAAAAAAATATAAATAACAACAGAAATAATATTTTAGATAAATTATTAGTGAAATTTACGAGAGGGAGAGGCAGAGAGAAAGAGGGAGAGGGGAGATTGAGAAAGAGAGAGGGGAGAGAGATTTAGCATTCGGACAAGGCAGCATCAGCAATACAGCTTCCTTGCGGCTTTCACTGTATCACGCCATAACAAACCAGACCTCGCAGCTAACTTTGCCCTAGTATGAAAATAAAGTTACGAAGATGATTCTATTAGTTATCTGCAACAAGATCGCCACTAAGCTCGATTCGATGCCATATCGCTAAGGGTTTCTAACCAAGAACTATGATGCGCAGACGAGTGGGTCTTATACTACCCAATTTGGATGTAAGTGACTTTAACTGTTTCTGCCATGTCAAAATCTGCCCACCTTGTTTCTTACGCCAATCTGGTGCTGGATGAGAGAACAGAGCTCTACTGGGCAATCGAAATGAGGGCATACGCAAAACGTGACCGAGTCAACGAAGTTGGTGGAGCCTTATTTGTTTTTCTAACGAGGAGTACCTATTGGCAGATCCAAAAATACGCCTACGGATGTCAACGTTGGTTATTCGTTGTTGGTAACTAACATGTGCTATACTTTTATTATTATCAAGGTTGCGGTCTTGATATAAGCAACTGACTCAATAATTATGTTACATATGCTAGTTTAAACTAATAATTATAAAGTGTAGAAGAGGCAATTCATCCAGTAGTTCGGTTTCATCCTTATTGGGAACTTATCATGTACTTGCCAGAATTTAACGCGGACAGAGCTTGAACCTGGGCACGTCTGCTTCGGAATCTGGTGCTCTTACCACTGAGCCACCCTGCCGCACACTGCACTACACACAATTTTCAGTTCAATACTTACTAATGTAACTTGGTTAGTCTATTTTTCCTTTAGGTGGAGCTCATTGCCTTTTCTACACTTTACAATTCTTAGTTTATACTGACCTATGTAAAGTAATTAATGGGTCAAGTGTTTATATCAAGACAGCAACCTTGATTATAACATTTGTTATCACCGCCCGCGCATTCAATGTTCGTTTAATTATGTGCTATAATTCTCAAACAACGATGGTCGAATGCCTGTAAGCATTTGAAATCATCAACTCTATGAGGCCAAGTTTCACTGGCTAATAGTTAAACTGCACATACAGATGCATTGTAAACACGACCTTTAGGGCAGAGTGAAATATTCGCGTTTCCGCATAAATGAAGAAAGTTCGAGAAAACTTCTAGCTTTCGCGATTCGTATTCTCACCTCGTCGGACACATTGTCTATGTTATTGGTAGAGCTCCCAAGATATGTATACCTGTCGACTATGTCTAGATCGTCATTCTACAGTCGCAACGTTGGAGTGAGTGGTGGGTGATCCTGTAGAAGTATCTTACGTTTAAAGGGGGCGAATTACGTACCGAAAGACAGAAAACGTCTGTTAATCTATTCAAGGTGACCTGGGAAGCATCTCGAGTGAAATATTCTCGTTTCTCCATAAATGACGAAGTTTCGAGAAAGATACTCTAGCCTTCGCGATTCGTATTCTCACCTCGTCGGACATATTGCCTAAGTTATTGATATAGATATTCGCTTCGAACTCAGCACAAAAGGCAGTATCAAACCACATCCACTGTGTGACATGCAGCAAACTTCTTACGTAGCTTACAAGCTTGAGTGCAATATACTCCTAGCTTCATATCAGTTTCTGCGTAGTGATCAGTTTGGATGTTAGTAAGTTTATAAAACAAGCGCTAGTGTTTTTTATCTCGAGAGAGGCTTGCTCAAACTTTGCTTTTGTCCAGTTCCAGTTGTTTTTAGAGCTTTCTGCATATTTTTAAACCATTTCTAACATACATAAATTCCTGAAAACACAGAAGGCATTATGTATCGATATTTCAGCCGGATTCTAGTGGCCGAAATGCATAAGATCCGTGTATTGAACCAGTAGAGCACTCAAGATGCGCGCCTTCTTCTTGTTTACCTTATTTAGAATAGTATTGTCGGCGGTGCTGAAAGATGAGATTTATCACAACCAGATTTTAAGCTAAGGCATGAATGGAAAATTTAGTGCCGTTTTCACAGATATCTTCATTCAGAGTCCATTTACCTTCAGCTCCGTTACCAGCGCTGTTTTAGCCCAACTTTTCAGTGAAATCACCGGCAACTACTACTTTTGGAGATCTTGACTCAGTACCATTTCTAATGATTTTCATATATTTTATCCATATTATGAACTGGGTGCCTACACAGAACCTAGTGTACTTCTAAGGAGAGTTTGCCACTCAATTCGGGTAATGATTTTCCAGCAACACATGATAATCAGAAGACCACGCAATAGCTGTCTATGTCATTATCTGCATTGTAATTAAGGAATTGTAGTTATTTCTCACGTTTAAGGTCCGAAAAGTACATATTGTAGTGTGCCAAATGTAATTCTAGCTTATATAAAAACTTGACCCATTAAGTACATACATTTGCCAGTATAAAATAATAGTTGTATAGTGTAGCAAAGGCAATTCATCCAGTAGACCAGTTTCGTCCTTATTGGGATCTCATCACGTACTGGCCTGAATTTGCCGTGGACAGGGCTCGAACTTGAACACGTATACTTCGGAATCTGGTGGTGCCCAGGTTCGAGCTCTGTCCACGAAATAAATGTGCATGAGATTATACTTTCCGTTAATGCTGCTTTTGGTTTATCCTTCTGGTCACAAATGAACTAATTTTTTACTAGGTTCGCAACACCTAATACATACTTTCATATATATTAGTTCTTCGCAACAAACAGTATTTAACTGTAATATATTGAATTGAATGATGTCATGCTTACCGCGAAATGTGATAATTGATATCAATGAAGGCCAGTGTGTATGGTTTAACTGGAGTAACAGGTGTTCGGAAATTGTTGTAATTCTCAATTTGGGTGAACTTAGCATAAATTTATATCCATCAGGTTGGTATCATGTACCGACTCGGAAACCATAGTGTTAGTATCCGGTACTCATCGATTTCAAAAAAGGTATCAGTTACTAACACAATGGCCATAGTGTTAGTATCCTTTACAGACTCAGTATATATATTATATAATGTGAGTTAGCATTGAAGTCGTATTGTCGTTGACTTCAGATTATGTTAGCTTCACTATTACAGGTTTACACATTCGTCTAGGAGATTGTACTGTCCTATTATTCCACATTCTTCTACCAAATATATAGTGGTTAAAGGGCGTAATACCGGCTCCTACTGATGAGTCGCCAGTAAGCACGAAACAAATGTGCATGCGATTATACTTTCCGTTAATGCTGTCTTTGGTTTATCCTTCTGGTCACAAATGAACTAATTTTTTACTGCTGCATGAATTGTCTTTTATGCACTAATCAATTATTGGTTCATACTGACAAATGTATGTACTTAATGGGTCAGATGTTTATATCAAGATTGCAACCTTGATTATAGTAATTGTTTCACCGCCCGCGCAACTTATGTTCATTTAAGTAATTCTAGTTTCTTGGAGTCAACTTGTGTGGACGCTGCTCTTGCACTTTGCGTCTGTCCTGAAGCACTGTCTCGTGAGACATGATATCCAGTAGCGAATGTATGGGGTATCTTTAAGTTTAATTAAGGATCGTCAGTTAGCTAAGGCAACTGAAAGTCAACTGTCTATCCATCGTCTAGGCGTACGATAATTTCTGGCGTTTATATTTGAGCGTTTTAGCACTCACAGTTTGTTGGTTCTATTGCAGCATGTATCGTCCTGTTCAACCAGTGCCATGAAGAGGACTAAACTTGATAATTTTGGAGGACTTTAAAGTTGTAAACAGATTTCCGTAGATGAACTTTCGGAATGTTCATTATAGATTAACCCTAGTATATTTCTTACACTCTTAAATCGTTGGCGTTAAAACATGGCAGTGATACTGTATTTGGCAGCAGCGGGTCTTTTCGAATTTGGTCGTCAATTTTTATTTGTCTTGCCCGTTTCTTTGTGAACTTAGCTGCTATTTTCTTGCAGAGATGGGTTGCTTACCTCACCGGTCCGTCCAGTGAAAGTTTTTGCGTCACTTATTTTGTGCGTTCGTTTATCCTACAGTAAGTGAGTATTTGAGCATGTGCACGGCTACGCGTTCACCGTCGTTTGGTCTGTTGATTTGTTTCCATCTGAGTTCTATCGCTGTCTTTTGAACGACAACAACACTTGCATGATACCGGATTAGCATATTTATTGCAACTGTGTAGCATGTTCTTGCAGATTTATCTACTTGATTACGCCATCAAATTATATTTTTCTTGTTTGAATATTTAAACTATTCTGTAAGAGCCAACCTCAGGGCTGGAAGCGATATTTCAAAATGAAGGCAAGTAAATCACAATTTAATTGTCCTTCAGCAAGATCAATTTGTAATAAAAACCCGGGAGTACAAGTTAGTTCGTCCTTTGGTGGTAGCATGAACCTGGCTGAGTCTAATGAAATAAAGGCATCATTCTATTCCGTGTGAAGCTTCGAGTTTAGTTTAACTACGCAATAGCAAGTAGTATTAAATGGGTAGCGATGAAATGAGAGCATGCATGCCAGACGCGATTAACAAGATTCAGCGTTTGAAGGAAAGATTGGCTACTTGCGCCTGAGCATATTGTACTTTTTAGCCTTAGTTGGTATACTCCATTAGTAATAAAAGTCTAAATACAAATCATTCTCACCAGGAATGGGCAACCTGATGTTCTTTTACAGTCCGAATATAACTAATTAATAAGCCAACTAATAAATCTATATTATATCGGTCGTCACGCTATCATTCATTGAAATCAGGCTATTGAGGACGCCTTTATTTTTCAATTCTTCCCCCACTTCACTTTGCTCCTCTTCTCAATCTAACAATAGCACTTGTGTGGTTGCTATAAATATGGTGGATACTGGTCAAATCACTGAGCATAATATCTTATTGTTAAATGGTGAAATCGGTTTAAGTAAAATGCCACTAATTAATTCTAGGTTAGGTTTTCATACCAGTGAATTTAATTGGATAACATTAAACAAATTGTGCACGAAGAAATTGTGCACGTTGGATAAATTTATATATGTTGCTTATCCGACGATTACAGAATTTAGTGCGCTTTACTTATCAACGTGATATTTTTTCGAATCTCTGGTACCACATATGTCTCAAGTCTGTATAGTCCTAAACTCACGAACTGTAGCTTATTTAACTGAATGGATCCCTGTAAGCATCCGACCTTGTGGGGCATATGCCTATTCGTTGTATATGCATATAAAATGCAGCACTGACGACATCAGTGACGTTTTCGACTGAGTAGACAGAGAAATTTAGCTGTAGTCCTGGTGATGAGTGACATTTATGCAAAATTTGGGCCTTTCAGAGATACAGAATTTCATCGTGCGGCAGATACACTTTAATCTCAATTCGAAACGATAATGTTAAACGACTGTTAAATGGTATCGCGAAACTTATTTTATAAATGGTGAAAAGAAATTGAAGATGTGTGTATAACGTTGCGCCACATGGTGTCTTCCAGACCCCGAAAGACTGCTGACTCAAATAGATCATGAAACAACTGAATATTGATAGTTGGGTTGCATCCAGGACTGTCGTTCTTTTTTGAACACTTATTTTGACTCAGAATATGCATTTATTCGTTGTAAATTTGCACTTACATTTTCACGAAAGAAAATAAGAATGAAAATCAAATGTAAGAAAACCCGAACATCTGTCTTTCCGACAAAAATATATTTACTAAAATTGATGTTAACAGGTTTTGATGGTGAAATTACGCACTTTCTGTGGATGATGATATAGATTTCTTCACAGAATGCAAGTAATACTGTACGTGGCGTTTTATGCTTCATTAAAATTAGTCATTGGGTCTGAAAAGTCGGCGAACGTCGAAACAAGGCACTAAATTCCTCCAGGCTCGGCCTATAATAACACTCGTAGAGCTATTAAACGCCAACGTTAGCACAGTCCGAAATCTTACCTTGAATCCTATGCTTGCTAAAATTTATTCGTGTTCAAGAGAATTAAGAATTCGCAAAGTGATTATGTGTTGTAACGATAACCTAATAAACGATAAAATGTACAGCGCACTCCTGAGTTACTTTATTGAGCAATGGCCCCTCATGCCTTAGCCTCCGCGGTGTTACCCAATATCATCGAGATTCATTCACCAACTTAAATCAGAACATATCCTGGATTGACTCCATTGTAGTGGCCAGTGCTTCTTAAACCACTAAAATAATAGCCATCTTTCTAGACTTCAACGCTGCATTTGACTAGGCGAATCACAATATTATATTCGATATTTTTTGAGGAGTGTTATGCCACATAAGTTTCTAAATGCTATACACGTGCTCTACAAAAACACTTGTATGTGTAGTGGTCTACAATATATTATCGCACAACTTTACTACCACCAGTGTTGTTTGCTTTCCCTCGGTCAGGTTTTGCGTATCCCTTCAATTAGTTCATTCAGTGCTAGTTTGAGGTAAGAAACAAGCTCGACAGATTTTTACATGGTAGTAACACTTAATGTCGACTTAAATCAGATTGGATATTGTTGGGCCTGGAGTCTACCAAGATGGGATATTCGCACACAATAGTTCTTGGTTAGAATCCTTGTGCACTATGGCATCGAATCAGATAAAAGGGATATTTAAATCAAGTTTGCGAGCTTGAAGTAAACACCAATCCCATTGTATTTAACCAGTCGTCGAACAACATAGCAATACTACCGCCAGTCGCACGCACTGACGCGTTTTGACCTCCAATGATCGTCATCAGAGTACGACGGCAAATTGACTAGCGAGGATCAAACCGCATTGCATATATATAGAAAGCAAAATTAGATATGCGTCTCTCACTTCTAGTAGTCTCGCATACATTGTACTTGACTGGAAATGTCGGCTGCACAAGTTCTGTGCAGTCTCGAACATTAACTGTTTGCAGTTTTTGCCACAAATAAATATATAGGCAATACAATTTAACAATAATTTATTGCGCTAGTGGTGGTAACAATTCTTTAAATCAAGTTTGCGAGCTTGAAGTAAACACCAATCCCATTGTATTTAAACATAACCTATATATTTATTTGTGGCGAAGGCTGCAATCGGTAGTATTGCAATGTTTTTCGACGACTGATTAAATACAATGGGATTGGTGTTTAATTCAAGCTCGCAAACTGGATTTAAAGAATTGTTATCACCACCCGCGTAATCAATTATTGTTAAATTGTATTTCCTATATATGTATATATGGCGAAAGCTACAAGCAGTTAACATTCGTGACTGCATGGAAATGGTGCAGCCGACATTTCCAGTCAAGTACAATATATGCGAGACGAATAGAGGTGAGAGCCGCATATCTAATTTTGCTTTCTATATATTTGCAATACGGTTTGATCCTCGCTAGTCAGTTTGCCGTCGTACTCTGATGATGATCATGGAAAGGCGAAACGCATCTGTTCGTGTGGCTGGCGGTAGTGCTGCTATATTGTTCGACGACTGGATAAATACAATGGGATTGGTGTTTACTTCTTGCTCGCAAATTTCATTTGACGAAATGTATAGACTACTTACTGTAGGGTTGTCCTATAAGGCCAATGCTGGCAATGGTCAATTCTTCATTCCAAGCATTGATTAAATGATTAGTTTGTATACTGGAACTATTGCGCAAATTACTAGGTAATTATTTAGTTGCTGATTCTTGAATTTGTTAACAATAGTCAAGGTACAAATATTATAAACAAGATTATGGTATTTTTGATGTTACGTCCTTGTTAACAAATGTAGACCAAAAGCGTATTACCATCTCTGGTCCCAGGTCCTACTCTGCGGAAGCTTATTTCGCTAATCAAAAATGATGTAAAGCTTTATTTTAATGGAAAAGTATATAAACAGGTTGACTTTGTGGCAATGAGGAGACACTTATCTGCAGTGTTAGTTAAAAGGAAGAAAATAAAAAGAAATAAACGTATTGCGGACCGGAAAAGATCAATTTACCTGAACATCCCTTTTAGGAGGATGTTGTTTCGTGCACACACATTTAACGAAGCTATAATTCGCGCGTGATTTAAAGTAACACATTTGCCTTTACCACCAATTACAGAGAAACAACCGTTAATGTCGATTTCATTTAATATTTATCAATATAAATGCTTAAGTTGTCGATCAACTTAGGCCAATCGACAACTTAGGCGCCTGTTTCAAATAAAATAACGAATACATGTCTGCAGATGTGCAAAATATATCTGAAACCTTACATGTATGTTCTCCAGACGTGGCATTTAATTTTATTAGTAAACACAATAACAGAAATGAGTTAGCCGCATATGCAGCTCTGCGGATAAACAGATTGCAGCCTAATATATTCAAGCAGGAAAAGCGTACCCGACATTGAGCCTGAACTAGACGTGATGCACGCAATTGTTTGGTTGTTCCATTACTCAACTCTCAAAGTTTAATTTTTATGTTTATTTTGCCTTTCGATGTATGTATATTCGTTTTTAGATACTTGTGAAGAAAATTTGAAAGAAACGTTTCTTGTATCCTGTTAAACTTTTTATCTTTGAACAGGGAATGGGTACTATGTATTTTAATAAAGCTCGCATTCTAAAACAAACTTATTTTTTAATTAGTCTTTTTCTTGAGATGAAGCAGGGATAACGCAGCGTATGCGTGCAAATCTTCGATAAAAATGTGTCACAGTTTGAGACCCCAGTCATTGCAAATTGTGGAAGTACGTATCGAGTTCCGTTAAAGGTTGAAATCGGTCTACTTGATGAATTTCCTTTGCTATATTATGGAATGTTTATTTTATACTGACTACATATATACTACATTATAGAATGCTTAGTTCATACTGACAAATGCGTATATACTGGGATTGGTGTTTATATCAAGTTTGCAATCTTGATTTTAAATCCATGTTATCACCTCATGCGCAATCAATACCACTTCCCTTGTTAGCATGGTATCTGTTATATAATGACAGGTTAAATGTGGCTAGTTGGAATTTGAGATCTACCTGTGGGACCATCTAGTCAAAAGACATGTTTTAGCATATGGCTGAACGTTGTGTAGCGTGCGGCAGGATTAGTCAGTGGTTAGTGTCACAGACTTTGAAGCAGACGTGCATAGTTTCGAATCCCAGTCTGCGGCAAATTCTGAACAATTCTTGAAGATTTCTCAATAAAAACGAAACCGTTATACTTGATGCAAAGTTGAGTTAATACTGGCGACATACATAACTAGTTTTGTGGCTGCACTAATTTCTCATACCATATGAGTAACTTTTGGAACACGAGAATCATAAGAGTAAAATACGGCTTTTCCAACCTTTGCCACTTAGGGAGAAACTATTGTATTTCACGTTGCTGTTAATATAGTATGTGTCTTGCATATACGCGTGCAGCTTTGTCATAAACTTGTGAGGCGTGGTTCCTAAGAGTCGAAGAGCTTAAAAGTTTAAAGACATTCCATCACCGTTGTTAATAGAGTGTAGCTCATATAGGTTATGAAGAAATAATGAACAACGCTGACATCCGGTGACGTAATTTTGGATCCGCCAATAATTTTTACTTGTTATACAAACAAGTAAAGTTCCATTAATTGCGCTTATTCTGTCACATTTTAAGTAGGCATAGATTCCAAGCCAGCGCCAGATTTGCGTCAAACAGAGACTAGCAAATCTAATACTGCTGAGGTCAGTTACAATCAAATTTGGTAATACAGAACCCGTTTGTCTATCATGCTGGGGTCCATGTGCACATCATTGATCTTGGTTGGAATCTATGTGTGATATGGCGACGAATCGAGCTCACTGGCGATGTTATTGCAGATTTCTCGTGGAGTCATCTTCCTTCTATGTGTTTTGTATTAGGCTGACAGAGTTAACTGTGAGGCGTGGTTCTGTTTATGAAGCGATAAATTGAAAACCGCGAGGAAGCCATATTGCTGGTGTCACTTTGCCTTGAAGTTGGCTTCGCATTGATTTTGTTGTACAGATGTGTAGGTGGTCTCGCCTCTTTAAAGATCACTTACTATGTTTTGTTTTGTCAATATTATTAGTATTAGTTGCATTTTTATTATCATATATTTTTTCTAGTTGTCCTCATAGTTATGAGGCAGTAAAGTATTAGTTTAAGATTGTGACGATGATGATTTCGGTGAAAAGACATTAAATTAAGGTACATAGACGAGAAGGTGAATCTGTATACAAATAGTAGCGATTCCAACCTTGACGGGCTCGCATAAGATTTGAAAATTTCTTTTTTTCAAAACAAATGAATGACCAAATTGTTAAGAGAATTGATTGAGATTGAATCTTTGGTGATATTATTAATCTGTTAGTATGAAAATTTATCCATGTAAAGTATTAAACGAGACTTGATTCAATGACAGAAAAAGGTTTTCTAAGCAATAAAATATAAAGAATTCTAGTATAAGATTGAGATTGACCATCTGATTAACTATCATCACGCATTTTTTCGTATGACTTGTCAGAATGTATACGCATTTAACATTAAAATTTGTTATCTGAAACCTTTTCTTATTTTATTATCACACAATGCTTATCTCGTTACCTATTATGTCCATATATATTACGTTTTGTTCATAAATGCACACCTTCAATATATAAGAAAGCCAATTGTTGTCGCGGTTACTTACTTAATTTCTTTTACCCGCACTATTTTCTATTGACTTACTTCAAGTAGTTTTCCTGTATGTCAATAGCACGTAAGGATTTTTGGTATAATTTAACATACGCGTTTTAACCATCGATGTACCCAATTAAAAAGTTATATTTAAAACAATTTTTTATGGATTAAACATAATATCGTCACAAAATCTTTCCTTGTTTAGCTTATTAGTACTGAATATTTAGTAGAGCACTGTAATCATAAATTAAATTACGTCATATTGATAAACTTGCACAACGCCAAATACAGTGTACTTAGTGTTTTTCTCACTTACTGTGTGATCATATTCCTTGATAACGATGCAATCGGAAAGGTTCATGTTCTTGCTGGTGTTGTCGAATATATTAGTTGGGACAAAGGAATAGAAGTGCTGAATCCTTTCCTACGCCAATTAAAAAGATATAAGACAACTGCAGCAATTCGTTATTATGCAAGTCTAGAAGTAAAATATATCTTTCATTATATACCCTTTTCAGAATCGTTTGCGGAACGCTACGAGTTATCTTGAGAAGGATGAGGACGAAGATGATGAATACGATGCTCTAGATGATCGTGTTACATCAACTGGTTTAAATCAAGAGAAAACTTGTAAGTGAACCTATTTAGTTATCGTTGCTCATCAATCATCTCAAGTAGATGACGTTTTTGCAGACTAATAAGTGTAGTAAGAATGTACTTAAATTTATTTATCTTTAATGAAAGCATCACCCATATTACCTTAATAATTTTCTTTGCGTTTGCTCCACTTCCAATATTTTTTTGTATTATTTCTGTTTCTTAACATTTGATATTAATTGATTTTATTATTTTTGCTAGTCTTATGAATCTGTTTGGTGCTCTGAAAATGTGTGCTATCTTATGTTTTGTTTGTACTTTTATTTTAAGAAAATCTATTTGAAAGCGTATTTGTCATATGCATACCTTATATTAACCTGTGTGCTTATAACGCAAATTTTATACTTCTTTATACTATTAGAAGAACATTTGATAGTGACGTTGATAGCTTTGCCATGATTGAAAATTGTTTTGCAATACATGTGATACTATAATAATTTGCAAAATGGTTGGCTTATAGGTTAGTTCATGTTCTAGATTCTAGTTTTTTACATATTCGCTAGAAGGCTTCTGTTCAATATGGCATTGTTCTTTTGCTTAACCGAATATCATTTCCTTGTTGCTGTCTTTTCCTAGTGAAAAAGAACCTTGCATGGCAGCTGTCGTGCCAAAATAGCGTTGCAGATTTCGTCAATGGGTTGACACAAATCACTAACTCTAAAATCAATGGAAAAGTCCTTAATCAATATTGCCTTTCCGCAATATCTGTATATGCTTCAGCAGAATGCAGCAATGCCACTTTCTTATTCTATGTAGAGCGACAAATTGTGTTAAAATCTTGATTAAGGTTGAAATGAATGCTAAATTTTGGTGCTTGGGCGACGAAAATAGTAGACTTAACTGGATCATATAGTAATTAATTATATATAGCGTCCAGAACTCGTATTTCGACTTGCACCATGCACCTATCTGATGTCGATTTGCCCTCAAATTTTCCAGAATGGTAAATAAGAATAAACCTCAAATAGATTTACGTAAACTCCAACACAAGTCTTATCAATAAATATATCAAAATATTGTAAAATTGATGTAAATTGATCTTGATTGTGGACGAAGATACGGTCCGCTTTGCAATAGGCTAGTATTACTGTATGTGACGTCTTTTCTTCGTAAAAGTATGTATTGGATCTATAAAATTCTGTTTAAATTCTTAAAACACGGCGCCAAATTCTTGCTAGCTCAGCTTAAAATATTAATTGTAGAGCTATTAGATACAAAATTAAGTACGGTCTGAAATTTAATCTTGAGTTTTTTTGGATCAAAAAGGCTGAAGGGAAGAGGGACGAGTTTGCATAAGAACAAAGCTGTTTATTCTTTAAATCAAGTTTGCGAGCTTGAAGTAAACACCAATCCCATTGTATTTAACCAGTCGTCGAACAACATAACAAAACTACCGCCAGCCGCAACGCAATGACGCGTTTCGACCTTCCATGATCATCATCAGAGTACGACGGCAAACTGACTATCAAGTATCAAACCGCATTGAATATATATGGAAATCAAATTTAGATATGCGGCTCTCACCTCTAGCAGTCTCGCATACATTGAACTTTGACTGGAAATGTCGGCTGCACAATTTCTATGCAGTCACGAACATTAACTATTTTGCAGCTTTCGCCACATATACATATATAGACAATACAATTAAACAATAATTGATTGCGCGGGTGGTGGTAACAATGCTTTAAATCAAGTTTGCGAGCTTGAAGTAAACACCGACCCCATTGTATTTAACCAGTCTTCGAACAACATAACAAAACTACTGCCAGCCGCAACGCACTGACGCGTTTCGACCTTCCATGATCATCATCAGAGTACGACGGTAAACTGACTATCGAGGATCAAACCGCATTGAATATATATGGAAATCAAATTTAGATATGCCGCTCTCACCTCTAGCAGTCTTGCATACATTGAACTTGACTGGAAATGTCGGCTGCACAATTTCTATGCAGTCACGAACATAAACTGTTTGTAGCTTTCGCCACATATACATATATAGGCAATACAATTTAACAATAATTGATTGCGCGGGTGGTGGTAACAATTCTTTAAATCAAGTTTGCGAGCTTGAAGTAAACACCAACCCCATTGTATTTAACCGCAGTCTGACCTCGAAGCAGGCCGCGACCGATGAGACAAGGAACTACCGCCAGCGTGCAAGCGGCGACTGACGGCGTTTCGACCTTCCATGATCATCATCAGAGTACGACGGCAAACTGACTATCGAGGATCAAACCGCATTGAATATACCACCTGGCAAATCAAATTGTGCAGATAGTACGGCTCTCAGCTCTAGCAGTCTTGCAGGTACATTGCAACTTCGACTGGAAATGTCGGCTGCACAACCTTTCGTATGCGGTCACGAACATCTAACTTTTTTCACGCAGCTTTCGCCACATATACGATATATAGACAATACAATTAAACAATAACTTGATTGCGCGGGTGGTGGAACGGAATGCTTTAAATCAACGTCGTTGCGAGCTTGAAGTAAACGCAAACCCCATTGTATTTAACCAGTCTACGAACAACATAACAAAACTACCGCCAGCTGCAACGTAATGACGCGTTTCGACCTTCCGTGATCATCATCAGAGTACGACGGCAAACTGACTATCGAGGATCAAACCGCAGTGAATATACATGGAAATCAAATTTGATCACAAACCAGGGAATATCAGGTCAAATTCATGTCAGGACGAGGTTGCACTGATAATCTTTTTCTATTACGAAAAATATTTTAACAGCGGCATGTTTTTCGCCTTTACATATTGGCCCTCTTTATAGAATTTTATTTATTGGATCACCTTGTACTATTTAATATTCTGTCTAAAAGTATTATGCACACTAATTTTTAGCATTAAATGTACTCTATGCACATCCATTGTCGCATTAGGCTCTACAGTGAATTATTCGAAAACTTAAATATTATCAGTGGTGTTCATGAAAGATGTCGACTTTCTACTTTTTTATTCAACTTTGTTTTGGGGTGTTTTTGTGTAATACTCTGTTCCATACGTTTAGGATGCAAGTTTATTACTTATCTTTGACGCAGATTAGTCGGCATTAACTATGCGTACGATATTGTATTATTATTCGACAATCTAGACTATGCCCAGGCCACCTTGAATATATTAATTGTCGTCGTTTTGTCTTTGATTAGTTAATTTGATCTCTAAGTGTAAGGTACTGATATGGAATCACGCATCACTCTCTCAACTCTTGGCAGATGTATCAAAAATATAAACTACGAGTCGAATATGAGAATTTTATCATATTTAACGGCAATGTTTGTAGTGTGTTCAGTTTTATAGTAAGTAAAATTATATTCAGAGACATGAATTTAAAAAAAATCATATTATAAAGATGAGCTTTCACGTCACCTTAACAACTGATTTACTGGAGAAATATAACACACGAATTAATTTTGTTTGAAAGGAAGGAAACTGTCCAAATGTAGAGCATAAAAAAAATTTGTCCTCAAAGTTCAAGTGGTGGAAACAACTAAGCAGTTTCGCATTGGGATTGTAAAACCTCATTATAATGCACGAACAAATTGTTCTGTTATACTGTTCTTGACACTGTCTATTTATAGCAATAGTCCCTAAATAGGGAAGCTTGTTCATAACCATGCTTTAATTAAAGTTTAAATGCATTTATTCGACGTATCACACTTTAAACGTGACGAAATATGTTTATTTCAATGTTCGTTTAACGCCAATTTTGTTTTTCTCACACCAATTCGGTATATATTTCGATAGACGCGTCTATCTGCAGATAACATTTGATGCAGATTTCCGCACAAGATTGTCTTTCACGCTAAGTAGATGAAGTTTTGCTGTGGATGTAATAAAAAATAGTTCAATCTCATGTATTTTGCAGCTGAGCTAGCTTTGATTATATCCAACACTAACCTTTAACTGCATAGTTTGAAAGGCAGTGTTACACTGAACTAACGTTATCTACGGTTCGAACTGTACCTGTGGTTTACCATATTCAGGCAGATATGGTATAATTCACACTTTTTGGATCAAATATCGGTTTAGTGTGTGCAATTTAGCCTGGTTTTGCTCTAACATCTATAACTAAACATATGTTGTCCTGTGAAAAGTGCGACATTTATTATAATCAAGGTTGCGATCTTGATATATTAGCACCTGACCCATTAATTACTTACATATGTCAGTATAAACTAAGAATTGTATAATTTATACTGACGTATACAAGTAATTATTTGGTCAGGTGCTTATATCAAGATCGCAACCTTGATTATAACAGTTTTTATCACCGCCCGCACAACCTATGTCCGTTTAAAAGTGTGACATGCCAATACAACTTTTTCTGTTATAATTAGACTATATTTGCGAAGAAAATGGTATAATAGGACGCTACAATCTCCTAGACGAATGTGTAAACCTGCAGTAGTGAGGCTAACATCACATAAAGTCTCGACAATGCGACTTCAACGCTTACTCACTCTATATAATATATATACTGAGTCTGTGAAGGATACTAACACTATGGCTATTTTGTTAGTTACCGATACCAACATTATAGTACCGAAAATGTGCATGGTACTAACACTGTTTTCCGAGTCGGTACATGGTACCAACAAGATGGATATCAATGTATGCTATAGTTCACCGAAATTGAGAATTGCAACTATTTCTGAACACCTGTTACTCCAGTAAATTTATACGCTCTGGCCTTGATCACATTTCGCGGTAAGCATGACATCATTCAATGGCTAGATGTTGACATCGCAGAAACAGGTCAAGTCAGCAACAATTAAATTCGGGTATTATATGATAATGATGGTAATGATGCACTATAGTATTTTATTCTCAACTGATTAATTAGGAGGCTTATTTGTTTTATCGCATAACGTGCTAGATGTTACGAGCTCAAGAAAAAGCTATAAGGAAGACAACCTCTAGCAACCCTTTTTAATCTTTGAGAAATTCAGTGCTTGGTTGGTTTATTGATTCTTCTCGATCCATTGGTGTCGAAGAGTAGATCCTTCATTTATTCATTAAGGGTTTATAATGGATTTGCTTGTGCAATCTATTCCACTTTTCAGTTTTTAATCGAAAGAGCAATATGAATCGCCTATTACGATTTCAGTACATTGTTACGATTTTTCGATATTTGTCACTAATTAATTATTTGGCTTGGCAATGGGTAATTTGTTATAACCCATCACTAATTTACTGAAATTTTCTTATTTATTATTTATTTGATATTCTCATTTTTCTTGGATTGTGTACGATTTCTCGATAAATTTGTGTATAAGAAATTTCATTAATTAATTTGTTTTCTGTTTTGTTCATTATCATTTAAGCATTCAGCAGAAATAGTGTTGGGGCTGGAAATGCCCTAACTGCAACCAATCCCGCAGCAGCTACTATCAACACTGGTGGTTCTGGCTCAAAAAAATCGAATGTTGTCAAGGAAATAGAACGTATTCAACTGCGGCGTGAAGAAAGGCGAGCAGCCCAACGTGCTGTTCGGGAACAGCCTAATTTCGATCACACAAATCCGAACTATGATTTTTTTATGATGATTAAGTAAGCGTGATCTTCTGACTTTCTTAATTTATTGATGTTATCTATTTTCTGCAGTACATTTGTATTACGGTTATTGAACAGCAATCGGTAGAAAATCACTCGTATGCTTAATTTTGATATCACGACCTTTATTATTGTCCAATCATTATGTTGATTGTAGCTTTATTTTAGGAAAGCAAATTTGATGTTTCAAATCATTCGAAGAGTTGCTGCTGTTGAATGATTATTTGTGGATTAATTACAGCGATAAAAGTTGAAAATTATCATCTACATGATGGCTTGCAGGCGTTGGCTGGTCGTACCGCCAGCAGCATCTTTAACCTCTTTGACACCAATGGAATAAGGAACTCATTACATACTTGTAGAACGCCGGATCTTATAACTAAATGGCAACTTTATTTGACGCATTACAAGTTGGTGCATCATAACGGGTGACGAGCACTAGAACTATTTTGATCGGCACGCCACCATTACGCATATTTCGCCATAAACTCTTGTGTTATGGAAACGACATCAGATAAGTAGTCTAGAAGAGTAAAGACTGGATCGTTGTCTACAGTGACGCAACTGAAGGGTGTGGCGGAATGTATGCACTTGGTTGGCGCACCTCATTTCAAGTCTTACTCTGCATGGACTGACCTTGTTTGCTAACTGACTCTTGAATCCTTCTGAAGATTGCACCGCCTTTAATGCACAACACAGAAAACTGATGCCAAGTTATTTTTCAGTTTTATAACATTTATGTAGTTGGGCGGCACCAAGGTATTCTTTCATTTATTTAGGCCGTATTCCTCTCTCCAGATTAGGACAGTGAGCTTGTGCAGACCACACAAAACCTTCTCTAACCGAACGTTCGGAAAATCAGATGAGCGTCCATCGACTCAGGCGACTTTGCCGTCCCTCATTTTCAGGTTCCACTTCATTGGCAACAACTCCATTTTCAATATGTTGAGGATTGAAGAACTTTTGGAAGTGGTTGACGAGCTTTTCTTCAGAAATATATGCAACCGTAGTCTTTTCGGCAGAACTATCACTGCTATTACATACAATCTAAGGAAACAACTTGAATAAATTTTTATGCTTTGATGATGCTTTCGATTCAGAAGCAACATTTAGTTAATGTTGTTCTTCCGCTGCCCAGCTGGCAGAAAGCTTATATTGCGCAAATTATGTACCAGGGTCAATTTCCTCTCAGTTAGTTGACAGCAACAAATTTCTCAGATTTTCTCATCAGCGAACAAACCGAGGCTACCCTTAGCCAATATACATTATTAGTCGTAGTTATAGGTGTCTCCATAGAAATGTAGACGTGCAGGAAGTCTTTCTGTTCAATTCCATCCATTTTTTATTTCACGGATATTTTGATTTAATACCGGTGGCAGCATGATGCAGAATTAAAATAGGATTATGTAGACGAGAAAATTCGTCATATGCATGGCTAGAACCAGTAAAGCATCCTTGGTACACTCTTGCGTCCTGTACAGAGCACAGCTATCGCTTTCTTTCCAAAATTTAGTCTATTTTAGTACAATGAATTGTTATCTTAACATTTGCATGGGCTACATCGCTATATCCTGTGATTGAATGTGATGTGCATACTTCACATGTGCAGTTCGCCAGACATAGATGATGGGCAGGCTCGCGAGATAAGAACTAAGGTATAAACGATCTTTGAGCCTAAGTGGCACACTAGGAACAGAAATGGGTGATGGAAGGTCACTATCGTATTTTTATGTATTCTACTCCTGTAGAAAAGAGGCGGAGTCATCAGTCGCCTTCTATTCACTTATCCCTTGAACTATATACTGTTTGTTTTACTTCTGCTGAAGAAATATAGAGGCCCATGGAGGTATTACTCGAATTCTGACTGAAATTTTGAAGTAATCGCTGCCTATTTTTGTTCGACGAGTACACAATTATATTGGTCCTTTGTCAGATTTTCCTAAAGAGCCTTCGATATTAGAGGACATAATTTCAGCAGATAGAGCAATCATTTTTATACTGCACGCTGACCGATGAAGTATGGAATCGTTGTTCTTTTTATCTTTAATAGTTTTCTGTGGGATATAAAAGAACATTCTCAATGTGTTAGCTTGATATGTATTCACAGTCATCAATACTTTTCGATGTCCTGCCACTCAGGGCTGACTTGCACTAGATGGTTTGTCTCTTAAGTTTAACGTCTTCTCAGGATATTTATTAAAGGCGCCACAATTTGCCGTAGTTTCTCCTGTTAATAAAAACATTCATGCCATGTGCTGGGCAGCAGATGAACTTTGGTTTTCAGCCACCGCTCGAGATGATTGTCATAAGTGTGCTGACTATGTCGGAAAAGAAATCGCGGCACCGTCTTGTATTGACGCTGGGAATGTTCTTTAATTTAAAGGTTTATAATAAAGACTTTCGAAACTGCTCATGGTACATGGAGAATATCTAGCTTATCTTCTTATTTGACAATTTCGCTAAAGTCTTACCAACGTTCATCGCTGCCCGTTGTATAATTAAGATTGTAAGGATCATTAATTATTGCCGCTTTTTGGTCCGGGGTGCAGGGTAAATTGTAGGATGCATTGCTTAAACATATTTCTGTTACGATGCTTATATCATTTGTTACACCTTCTCACATTTTTGCCAATCATAGTTTATTTTAAAATTAATTTGGCTTACATTTATTAGAATTATGTTTACAAGTAAAGATACAACCACATGTCAATTAAAATATTTTGCTTTAAATGCCTCTCCTTTTACAGAGACTTTCAAGCTACACTGGAGTATCATCCCTTAACAGCGACAGACTTTGTTGAGCAGAACCAGATATGTGTATGTGTACGCAAACGGCCATTGAACAAAAAAGGTAAGCAAAATACTTGGTTCTTAATATTGTGAATTAAATGAATGCAACCGATATTCGTATGGATTGTATTTGTCTAAATCCATTTTTTAACTAGGTTTTCACCCTGTTCAGTAGTAACACAAACTAGAACAGGAATGCATAATTTAATGATTAATTGCTTCAATGGCTATGCTATCGAAAGAATGATCGAAAACTATTTACAATTTTTAGTTTCAACATTACTTCTTTGGTAGGTTGTAGAAAGCCTCTGGACTTATACATATCGTCCGGTAAGTAATATGTTAATAAAGCCTATTCAGTTAATTCAACCAATTGATACAGGGCTCGTAAGTGAAAGGTAATCCGTCCATTTGGCTTTGATTTTCGATTTTTGTCAATATTATTCTTGAATGCCATTATGGCTCCAACCAGTGGCAGGTTGTAGATAGTAAATCGCTTTGATACTGTCTCTGGGAAAGAACGCACCTTAAACTACATTTCGAGCTTTTACTACTTTACATCCAAATGTAAGATACAGGCCGACACATTTCGTGAGTACTTGCACTAACAGTAGGAAGCACAATGGCTATTTCTGGTGTCTTTAAAAATAAGTCATTCAAATCAAATGAATCTAGTTAACTTTGATCGGCAGAAATCTGGGAAGATAGATTATGCTCGTCAGCCATGGGCGACGAACAACCTAAAAGCAGGATGATTGTGTTTGTGAATCATTCATCCTCATTAGGAATGAGCGACCTGGTGTTAATTTATAATCAAAAGATAACCACAAAAGTATTAATAAAGACGATTTCATACTATATTAGTCAGCGTTGACATATCCTCGATCTTAGATCGACCGTATATTGGTAGGCAGTCGATAGCTGTGTGCTGTTCATGACACGAAAGCATAACAATGGTTTGATACTAGTTCAATCATTCAATCTTACCACACACATTCGGTCACCAGAATCCGATTTAATTTCTGTATACAGTTGTACTAAATGCCTTAAGAAACGCCTATGTTTTTCCTGGACCTCTTGTAGTTACAACGGAAAACCTACCTGTTTTCATCTGGGGGGCTATAAATGAATTGCTTAAGCAAGCCTGGGTTTATCTTTCTACGATAAAACCGGAGTACTTGCTGATGCGAATCTAAAGGGAAATAGCCTCTTGATTCATACATTTCGCAAAGGGTTTACTGTCAATCGTTTTGCTGATAACGAACGGCACTAGCTTAATGTTGTTAATAAGATGTAAACAGTGTCAAGGCGTAAAAGCTTATTTTAATTGTTCTCTTTGATTCAATGAATTTTCCGTGGTTATTATGCCAAAAGTGTACGAACGCCATCGGTTTGTATAATGCAGCTGGTTAATCACTTACTAAAACTCTTCAATCTGTTACATATTTCAAGCACCAAGATTATCAATGAATTGACTCGTCGAAATTGTAACAGGGTTAATTTCTAAATTCCTGCTTTAGATTAAATGACAGAGACTAGAATGTTGCGTGTGAGGATGCGAAACCGCGGAAGTCGATGTTCTTCCTTCTAAACTCCTAATACCAAATAAAATGGAGGATTAGATTGATCTGTACAGGCTCATTACCGCCATCTGAAAGGAAGAGTCAGTCCAAAACAAGTGAAAGAATACAGTTGTGTTAGCCATCCACGAAAAGGTGACTCTTAAATTCCTAAAATCTACTGTCTCACCAGTTTGGGCTGTGTTTCCTCAAAGATTGCTACTAATATTATCCTATCATGGGTTTGCGAAGAACGAGGGAGTCAATCTAGGCCGAAATAGTCAGGGTTTTAATCGGGAATGAGATGCAGGAGCCAAATTCATACACCCTGCTGGAATGGTGTGTTGCGCCAACGTTATAAGCGACTCACTATTACTGGTTGCCTAGACTGCTCGACCGCTTTGTTTCTCTCTTGCGTGAAAGGTTAGGGCGAGCAATGTCCAAATATGACGTCCCGGCTAAAATCGTATGGTTGGTTAAAATCTGCTTTAATGACTTACTGACCTTTATTCCAACTTTGAAACCCTCTTTCCTAGAGATTAGACCTTTGTTTATGTATGCATATATGTAAGTAGTTCTTTATATATGTTCATTGTATTATTTTTTTAAATAATAACATTTATTCATCAATTTTGCGAGTCGCATAGCAAATTTTATGAACCTCGCTGTCTTAGTCATAGTAACATAAAATGTTAGAACGCGTTGTGGTTCAATTTTGGTATGAGCTCCGGGAAAATGTAGGAACCCAGTCGCTCATGATATCAGAGCATATTTTTCGCCATCGCGTATGTTGGATTGTTCCAGTCGTCTTTACTGATTCTCTAGAACTTCCGAAGCCATTTTATGTTGTGTTATGCTATAGAAGCATAAATGTTGATCTTTTTTCAGGATAGAATGATGAACAAAGTTAGGATTTATTAGACCTTTTTACTGAATCCCGTCCAGATCGAGTTAAAGGATGTTATTTTCCATTAATGTAATATTTTCTACATGATGATGTTTTCCGGCCAAAAGAGCGTGTCTACACATTCATAGTGTACTGAAAGATTTTGAAAATCTATGGCTAACCTTCTCGATTTGAAGCTACAATTTTGACAGAATTATTGTGGATGGTGTGATGATAATAAGATAGATAATATTGCTGATAAAAAATCTTTTACTTATATATTCCAATAAAAACATAATATTCTGCAATAGGAAAGAATATCATTTCCTAACCAAAGCAATTTCTAGTTCTTTATTGCAATAAATGACGGAACCTTGTTTGTGTTAATTGATTTTATATGTTTCATTTTCTATGCCGAGCTAATTAGATGAAGGAAATTTGTGTGCAATCTGCAAATTTGAATGTAGGCATGTATGAAAATAGCATGCTAGATCTAATTCATGCATGCATGAGTGCATATACGCATGTTATTGCCGAGCATTTCTCGCAGTCTGTTCTGAATTTGTTGTTATTAAATATTAAGTTTTATCTGCAAGTATCATTTAAGCATATACACTGCCAAAGCCCTTTATTTGTTCAATATTACGATGTCCTGCTGCAATTTCTAAACGACATTGTCTTAAAATCGTTGGTGACACCAGACGTATCATTTGCTGCTCTGATTTCAAGACGTATTATCCTCGCTATAGCAAACTTCAACAGGTTATGCAATCGTCCATTTATTATCCTAAGCACCAAATCCAACGTTTTCAAATCAGATATTCTTTTGGACATCCTTTATGTCGCTGAGCCATTGGAGATGGCTGATCGTAGCTGTCAGCACTTTTAAAAAACTATTTTTGTCGGTTGGATGTTGATTATTACAAACAGGCGTCAGCCGATTAAACTAACAAGATTTGCAAGGAAACCACACTCTGATGTACCAACTTTTGTTATGGAAAACCGATTGTGCTCATTTCTTTAAATTAAGTTTACGAGCTTGAAGTAAACACCAATCCCTTTGCATTTAACCTGTCGTCGGTCAACATAACAAAACTACCGCTAGCCGCAAGCTCGCAAACTTGATTTAAAGAATTGTTACCACCACCCGCGCAATCAATTATTGTTAAATTAGCTCGTTTGTTCAACAGAGAATATAACTAAAAAGTTTCGAGGCCTCTTAACCACCTAAGCGATCTAGAATCAATAAACGTAAAGGTATATACAATTATATGCATATAGTCCAAAGTCCATCCAGGAAATAACTAAACACAAAGCCATGATGATTATGTTAAACTAGGCAGACTATCTGCTACGTATCTGAACTACTATATGCTGATTTGGCCAGGCTTTCATACCTTGTCTAGATGCACAACTACAATTGGGACACTCAACAGTTGCTTAATTGGTGAACTTATACAAATGTAGTTACATTTTAAGCGTAGTTGTGATTGTGAATGATTATAATTTGTGAAGCCAACAATCCATTTAAATACAATATATACTTTACTTACTTTACTTTACTGCGGCTGACTCCTTTTGGAAGATAAGCCGGCTCCATAGAAATACATTTCATGGAGTTTCTTGGGAATTTGGTACAAGTGATGTCCCCTCACCACTCGGCTTTTTGATTGAAGACGCACCTCTAGCCTTTGCACATCCAAGCGCAATCTGCACGGCTGCAGTAAGTTGCATGGTTGCCGGTGGCTGTTGAGAGCTCATTCGCCATTCGGAAGTACGGGGTACTGTCCAGGAGTCCATGTAATCCTGTGGCTGTTGAACCCTTTTGTGGCGGGGAACACACGCCGAGTCATGGTGCCGTCGTCGGGCTCATGTGGTATTTTATAGGAGATCCGATTGCCGGTCGGAAATCCACCACCGCCCAAAGCCCCGTTAGCCCATGTACGATCGGCCATCGAGACATGGTTGACACCGTCGTACCACGTTGAGGAGGGGGTGGACTTTACGATATATGTGAGGCCACAAGAAATTCATGCTGTATTTATACTTTGTAATGCAATATAAATAAATTGAAGTTGTATATTTGTTTTCCTCATGCTTCGATGACTACCAGGAAAAATCGAAATGCGTCTTTATAGGCGGCTATTATCCTAAATCCATAGCCTTGGCTTAAATAATTATAATCTCCAGCGCGATCCGTGATTGATACTTTGCGTATTTCCTCAATGCCTGGTGATTGATAAGCCTGTCTTACTTCAATTTTGTATGGAACTAGCTGTTAATAAATAATGCATCAATCTTTTCCGGTAATGGTCATCGTCATTGACTACATTTAAACGAATATATCTTGAGACTTTAACAATAATTGATTGCGCGGGTAGTGGTAACAATGCTTTAAATCAAGTTTGCGAGCTTGAAGTAAACACCAACCAATTTTGAGACTGCAAGATTTAATACGATTAGTCACGCACTAACAGGGACAAAAGTTTTGATATCATATGTTCAAAGGAATTGGAGCTGCCCTTACTTGTCCTCTATCAGTTTATGGGTGAAGCATTTCTTCGAATCTCAAGACTTCTGATTCTTTTGAAGCATTTTTTCGGAAGACCGAGACCTCCTTTAATATATATATATATATATATATATATATATATATATATCTATATATATAATATATATATATATATATATATATATATATACGACGGTGTCAACCATGTCTCGATGGCCGATCGCACATGGGCTAACGGGGCTATGGCGGTGGTGTCACCAGGGCGTGGTGGATCTCCGACCGGCAATCGGATCTCCTATAAAATACCACATGAGCCCGACGACGGCACCATGACTCGGTGTGTGTTCCCCGCCACAAAAGGGTTCAACAGCCACAGGATTACATGGACTCCTGGACAGTACCCCGTACTTCCGAATGGCGAATGAGCTCTCAACAGCCACCGGCAACCATGCAACTTACTGCTGCCTTGCAGACTGCGCTTGGATGTGCAAAGGCTAGAGGTGCGTCCTCGATCAAAAAGCCGAGTGGTGAGGGGACACCACCTGTACCAAATTCCCAAGAAACTCCATGAAATGTGGAGCCAGCTTATCCTCCAAAGTCAGTAAAGTATATATATATATATATATATATATATATATATATATTATTTTATCTATATATGAGTGGTGAGGGGACACCACTTGTACCAAATTCTCAAGAAACTCCATGAAATGTCACTGGAGCCGGCTTATCCTCCAAAAGGAGTCAGCCGCAGTAAAGTAAAGTAAGTAGTATATATGAAATTATAATTTCTTATACATTTAGTCGTTTATTATTTTTTATTATTACCAGTTCGTTCAGTCTTCTAATTGCTACTTCTTCCACGATTGGATTCTGTCTGTATTAAACCTATCGATTCTCTAATTTTTTTATTTTGTAGCTTATATTCATCTGGCTTTCTGAAACTCACATATTTTAATTAAACGATCATTGGTTGCATGGGCAATGCTAACAATCATATAAATTAAGGGTAGCTCAGTGGTTAGAGTCGTAAACTCTGGAGCAGATGAGCCCAGGTTCGAGCCCTGCCCGTGAATTCCCAATATGGACGAAACTGGTCTACTGGATGAATTGCCTTTTCAGCATTATACTATGCTTAGTTTATTCTGAAAAATATGTAGGTATAATGGGATTGGTGTTTATATCAAGATAGTAACCATGATTTAAATAGTTAACTTCCTTTCGAAAGAGCACGGTTGTTAGATTTTATTTCACATTATCAATTTGTTATTTAATAAACGTAAAATATGTCAGCGATCGCTTAACTTGTACTTCTTAAAGCCTCCACATTAAATAAACCATACATTACAAAAATTGGCCGAAATTGCTTTTTATCCCATGCTGGCAATTTCTTAAGATATGAATGATCAACAGTCGTACCGTAACACATTTTCTGATTCAAACTAGCTGAACACTTTACGAGAACAAGAAGTTTTAGGTTGTTGCTGTTTTCACGATTGCCTACACGATTCCTATTTGCTGCCTATTGTATTCGTTGTATGTGCCACAATATTAGTGTTTCTTTGTAATGTTTAATTACGGCTTAAAGGTTTTTCCTTAATTTTAGTATACAACTTCATGAGTATTTAATGTGTTCTCTACTATACTGCTGCATTTACGTGGCGGCTGCATTGTAGTAATTGTCATTATATGAGACAACTCTAAATATTGTCCCCAGTGTCTGATTTAAGGACAATTTCGATCACGCTTAACTAACAAATTTTAGTTATCTAAATTGAGTTTGCTAGCTTAATATTAACAAAAATCCATTTATCTCTAACAAATCGCATAACAGAAAAACTTCAGTTAAACGAAAATTGGTCGCGCTGGCGGTCCTAACAATTATTATAATCAAGGTTGCGATCTTGATATAAGCACCTGACCTATTAATTACTTACATATGTCAGTATAAACTAAGAATTGTATAGTGTAGAAAAGGCAATTCATCCAGTAGACCGGTTTCGTCCTTATTGGGAACTCATCACGTACTGGCCAGAATTTGCCGCGGACAGGATCGAACCTGGGCACGTCTGCTTCGGAATCTGGTGCTCTAACCACTGAGCCATCCTGCTGCACACTACACTGCACACAATTTTCAGTTATATACTAACTAATGCAACTTTGTTAGTCTATTTTTCTTTTAGGTGGAGCTCATATGGCATCCATTTAGACCCAAAGTTCCAACTAACCATGCCCAATCTGTCATTACTGAACAGACACCACATTACATGGGGAAGTGGTATTTAAATGAACATTTATATAATTAAACGAACATTGGTTGCGCGGGTGGTGATAACAATTATTATAATCAAGGTTGCGGTCTTGATATAAACACCTGACCCATTAATTACTTACATATGTCAGTATAAACTAAGAATTGTGTAGTGTAGAAAAGGCAATTCATCCAGTAGACTGGTTTCGTCCTTATTGGGAACTCATCATATACTAGCCAGAATTTACCGAGCCCTGTCCGCGGCATAAGAGTTGACTTCAAATAGGTTTACGCAAACTCGAACAGCCATCTCATTAAAAATATTATATTAAAATTAAATTTAACTGATCTTTATGGCCAAAAGTCGAATTTACTTTGGATAAGAATATGTTCCACTATGCACAATGCAGGTACTACTTTATGTGGCATTGTGGGCTCCCGTAGAAATATTCATTCTGTCTTTGTAAAAACTATGGAGATTCTCGAAACTACGCGCAAAATTCCAGCCAACTCGGCTTGTAATAATTCGTGTGAAAACCATTATCGTATAAGCTTGCATTTTTGTCGTATCCAGGTTACTTGCGTCGATTATCCTACACTGTCTAAACGCTTCGTGTGAATCACAGACTATAGCAGAGCAAGCCGGATTTTGTTCAGGATGTAGTTGTGTAGAATATATTTTTATCTTAAGGCAAGTTTTTGAAATTCGACAGGCATATCGCCGTCCCACAATGACCGTCTTTCTAGACTTCAACGGTGTGGTTGACTAGGTGGATTGCAATGTTCTATTCGATATTCTGTCGACAAGTGGTATGCCCACCAAACATGTAAATATTATATGTGCTGTTTACACAAACACTCTGGTCCTGTTGAAGTCTACAACGAATTAACATACAACTTTTCTACCAGCAATGAAGGAGGCCCACTTTCTCCATTTTTTTTAAATTTCGTAGTATATATTATTAGGAACGACATTCTTCCATACGCTCAGCATGCAAGTTCCGAAATTCTCCCGGACGGTAGATTATTCGATCTCGACTATGCAGACGATATCGTATTATCATTCAACAATCTAGATTATATTTAGGCCATTTTAAATAGAGTAGCAGTCGTTCTATATTTCAGTATGAAATTCGCACCCTATAAATTTTAGATACTTATACAGGATCACCTACTTCTCACAACATCTTCTGGATTGCGGAGTGAAGATCTCGGCATAGTGGACAGGTTTACATACATTTCAGCTCTATCAATAACTTAGGTAAAATGTCTGACGAAATGAGCATTGTAATCCACGAGAGCTAAAGTAGCTTTCTTTAACCTTCGCCGTTTATGGAGAAATGTGAGCATTTCACTTTGCTTTATAGGTCGTCATTATAATGTATCTCTACGCGAAGTTTTATTGTATGCTTGTGAGACTTGGTCCCTTAGAGTTGATGATTTGTGACGACCGTTGTTTTAGAAGCATAGCACGTAGGTTTCCAACAACAAATAACCAACGCTAACATCCGTAGGCATATTTTTGGATCGGTCAACGAGTGCTTCTCGTTATAATAAAGTAAAGCTTCATCAGTTGCGTTGGCTCTGTAACGGTTTGCATATTCCCTCAATTCGATTGCCCAGTGGAGCGTTATTCTCTCATGCAGTGCCAAATTGGCGAAAGAAACAAGTTGGATACATTTTAACATGGAAGAAGAAGTTCAAGTCAACTTCATCCGAATTTGGCAGTATGGATCCCACTTGTCTGCTAGGTTGTGGTCCACGTGCACGTTATAGTCCTTGGTTGGAAACCCTGTGCGATATGGCATCGAGTCGATCTCTGTGGCAATTTTGTTGCACATTTTCAGTAGAATCATTTCCGTAGCTTTCCTTTCTTAGTTGAGCAGAGTTAGCTGCAGGATTTTGTTGTGCTTATGATATGATACAATGAAAACACCAAGGAAACTGTATTGCCGATTTTGCCTTACCTTCAAGCTGACTTCATCATAATGGTGTGTGTAAAAGTTTAATTTATCCCACTTATGTATGTTATCTAGGAAAATTTCTTTGTAGTAATTAGGTTCTCTCTCTCTCTCATAAATCTCTCTTTAATAATTTGCGTGCCTAAATTACTATTGCTTTATTATTATTACTTATTTTCTGAAAATCTTCTTGTTTTTCTATTTTTTCTTATGGTTATGTGGCGATGTAACATTAGTTACTAATGGCGTCTGTATTTCTGTGCATGATCATGATTAATCAATGACATTTGCTTCTATTTATACGAGAATTTTTGTTTTTTCTTGTAACATAGTTAATGTCACCATAGACAAACCGAATTTCATACGTTTTGATCATAGTCAGCATCATGATGAGCGTCATTACACTAGAACTATATTCTAGTCCATCGCCGATCGATACCCATTCAGTTAGTCTATTTTGACAAATGTAACCCCAAACGAGGTCAATCTAGCATATCTGGGCAAAACAGAAATGACCTTCATGCATCATCATCATCATCATCATCATCATCATCATCACGTACAGCAACTGGTGCTTCGCTGCCATATAACCACAAGAAAAAGAAGTAAATTAAGAAAGCAAAAAAATAAAAAGCAAAAGATACAAATTTTAATTTTTTAAAGAAATTGATTTATAGCAGTTATGTAATTAATATGAGTACAATTACACACTAGATAGCACACAGAAGTGAGGCAAATTAAATCTCTACACATCATCACTATGGCTAAGCCATCTTTAAGACAAGACAACATATTGACTATGCCAAGCAAACTAAAAATAAGAAACGTTGAAACATTTCTGTCACAAATGATTTCCGCACTGCATTGGTATATTCACATTTGCAAGCAACTTTTTATTCGTAATATATCTTATTTTTAATTATAATAACTGCTTTCTGTTTTTTTGTCCTTTAATGCCTGATCAACAGAGTTAGAAAGAAAGGAAATTGATGTCGTTACTGTTCCAAACAAACAGTCAGTAATTATACATGAACCAAAATCGAAAGTTGATTTGACCAAGTATCTTGAGAACCAGCAATTCAGATTTGACTACTCCTTTGACGAAACTGCTACCAATGAACTGGTAAGTTATATTTTGCATAAATTCATATTTAGACCTGGCAACTAACCAGCGTGTCAATATCGCACACGCTTTCTAAAATCTACCTTCCATAGAGATCAGCTGACGCCGATCAACCATAATACTTATATATTTCTTCATTTATATATTCGTGTGTTATAGCAGGATTTTATGACATCAAATTTTGTCAAATTTTCACACCAAGATAATTAATAAATCATTGATTGCATGATTATGGTTAATATATATTTTGCCAATGAAATATGTTTACTTGAATAAATATTTGCATTCTGATCAATCGTACTACCCAAACGATGTACAATGCCGCCTAGCTGGTGGATACGCCTTAAACTTAATGCGCAATGTTAATGGCGAACGATTATTGGATAGCTGTGCGGATAACAGACTGCATAAATAGCCCAAGGCGTTGCGCTACATGGCGTCTTCCAGCTCTTCAGCAACGCTGAACTCAAATAGATCATGCAGAAATTGTTTATAGGTGGCGTAGCTGTATCTATAACTGTCGTTCGTTTCGAAGCCCGTAGGTCGACTCGGAACATGCACTTATTCATTGTAAATGTTCCCGAAAAGTTAAACAAGAATGAACCTCAAATAGATTTATGCAAACTCGAACAACCGTCTCTCCAACAAAATATGAAGAAATTCTAAAATCTATGTTATCTGGTCTCTATGGTGAAAATAATAATTTATTTTGGACGAGGATAAGTTACAATATACAATAGATTTACTTCTGTATATGACATTTCAGGCTCCCTTACCAATATTCATTGGCTCTCTGCAAAATCTACGGAGATTCTCGAAACTACGCGCCAAATTCATACTAGCTCAGCTTATAATAATACTATTAGATTTGTAAGACACCAACTTAGCCGCCCTCATAAAGTCGATCTTGAATCCTTTTACACAAGAAAGGCCGGAGAGATTGAAATAGCGCTCGCATCAAATGGAAATCGACGTTTAATCTATCATAGTCGTGTAATAGGCTTGTAGAAATGAAAAATTTTCGAATCAATAAAAGGTTTTAACAACCATTTAAAACTAATAAAATAATTCGTCTTGATAAATGGGTTGAACAATTAAAATACCCGTTTCCTTGGCATCTGCATCAGTCCCGATCCCCAAAAGTATACCTGTTTCAAGCGTGTGGAACGTTAATCTCGAACAACCATTAGAAAGAAAAAAGACTAGCCAAGTTGCATTAGTTAGTATATGATTGAAAATTGTGTGTAGTGTGCGGAAGGGTGGCTCAGTGGTTAGAGCACCAGATTCCGAAGACGTGTAGAGGTTCGAGCCATGTCCGCGAAAAATTCTGGCCAGTATGTGATGAGTTCCCAATAAGGACGAAACCGGTCTGCTGGATGAATTTCCTTTTCTAAACTATACAATTCTTAGTTTATACTGTCATATGCAAGTAATTAATTAGTCATGTGCTTATATCAAGATCGCTTCCTTAATTATAGCAATTTTTATCACCGCCCGCGCAACCAATGTTCGTTTAATTTTATAAATGTGGCTTAATTGTATCTATGGTTCTTGAATAGTGCGTTAGTTATCTGGAATCACGATCATAAAGATATGGTAACTTTTTCGTACTTAACTAATCAATTGAGGACTCCAGTCGAATATCGAAAGCGAATCATCGTATAAATGATCGTTTTGAATGTCCAATTATTTAGAAATGAACAAAAGCTAGATAGAGATATTTATTGGAAGGATATTTTGTGATCCTTCTTTAGTTGAAGTTAAATAATCATTATTGGACTGCAGATGTCACAAACAGTGAAAGCTTCATCTGTTATAATATAAGCCTGAATTTTTCATCTTCATAGCAAAAGAATGCGGCGAATTTTCAGTCTGACAAAATGTATGTAAGAAACATTCGAATTCCAGATTAAAAATTTTGCTATATTTGATGACAATACTTGTGGGATATTTATTTTCAAAATAAGCAAAACATTTATTTCCATATATGAATATTTAAAAAATTATTTTATATTGTGCAGACGCGCTTTCGTTCAATCCTATCAACCTATGGCATTTATGGCAGTGAAACATTAGTCCCTTTTGACTTTTGTATGGCTGGACATGATGATGATAATCAACTGATTTACTTGAGGAATATATCATTAATTAATTATATAGAAAAAACATTCCGCTTGGAAATTCCAAAAACATATATTTGTCCAGAATGTTCATACAGAAGAATCAAAACCAAACACATTTCTACATGGGTCTTGGAAACCCCCTGGTAATACCAATGCACTAACTAATTGCTTGTTTTTCACAATTCCTGACGTCTATTTATAATCAAGATTGCGATCTTGATATAAGCACCTGGCCCGTTAATTACTTACATATGTCAGTATGAACTAAGAATTGTATATTGTAGAACAAGCAATTCATCCAGTAGAACGGTTTCGTTCCTATTCGAAACTCATCACGTACTGGCCAGAATTTGCCGCGGACAGGGCTCGAACCTGGGCACGTTTGCTTCAAAATCTGGTGCTCTAACTACTGAACCACCCTGCCGCACACAACACACAAATTTTAGTTATATATTAAAAATGTAACTTGGTTAGTCTATTTTCTTTAAGTGGAACTCATGGCATCTATTTAGACCCAAAGCTCCAAATAACCATAAAAAATCTGTCATTACTGAATAGACACCACACTACATGTGGAAGTGGTATTAAAATGTACATTTATATAATTAAACAAAAATTGGTTCGCGGGCGGTGATAAGTTCTAAATGACCACCCCCATTTGTCATAATGGAACAGACACTATACCAACTTTGAAAGTGATTTTGAATTGAAGTTTCATGGTAGGATTTTTCTTACAATTGTGTTATTAGTAGAAACCAAACATTGCATAAGGTAACAGGCAATTCATCAAGTGGACCCGTTTCATCCTTATTTTGAGCTCGTTAAGTACTTTGCAGAATTTTCTGTGACGGGAATTCGAACCGTGGCATATTTGCATGTGGAGCCTTGCAATCTTACACTGCACTACCCCGACGCACAATAAATGCAATTCGCGGATATATACCAAATTTTGTTTTGGTTAGCCTTTACTTGAGGCTAGCAGGGGTGATTCAGTTGATGCGTGCTCCGGTTTGAAATCCTGGTCGCTGCAAGTTCTGACAAGTACATAAAGAGTTCCCTTTGTGATCAAAACTGACCTATTTGATGTATTTTCTTTGCTGCCTGATGCACTATTTAGTTTATACTGACAACGTGTGCATAAGCAAATCCTGCAGTAAAGCTTTATGTGACATTAGGTATATTCTATAAAGTCGGATAAGGGTGTGGATAGTTAGAAGTATAGAGCGAACGATTTTCGTAATCGGCTTCATCTCAAGGTAAGGGTAACAAATGTGCAGCTTAATATTGTGTTTAGTGTTTGGAAGGGATCATGCAGTGCATAGAAGCATGACAACAAATCGAATATACTTTGGCTCGAGTACCGGTCGCAGAAAAATCTGGCAAGTAACTGAGAAGCTCTCAATAATGTCTTTATTTTATTATATATATATATATATATATATATATATATATATATATATATATATATATATATATATATATATATATATATATATTGATCGTTTTGATTTTTCACCATTTTTAAAAAATGTAAGAACAAAACAACGTACTCCATGGAATAACATTTATTAATAAATCTTATTTCTACCAGTATCTACAGCCATTGTTCTGGATTCGTTAGTATATTCGTTCATCCAATCCCACTGTACATTTGTTGTAACCAATCTCCTCTTCGTTATGCTAGCCTTTGTTTTGCGCAATTTAGACCACTACTTTTGCGCAATTTAGACCACTCCTTTTGCGTAACGTCATTTGGTGTGTCATCGCTTTCATTGTAATTGCGTCCGTAATTGATGTATGTGTCGTATTTTGCGAAGCGTTGGCTATTTTTAAAGGCATGTCAGTTATGTCTTTGTTCCAGTCCAATTTAATTTCTTTTTAAATTATTTTCTGCACGTTTAAGCAGGGCTTCAGCTTATTAATTGCAATAGCTTCAAAAGCCAGAAGCATTTTCTCTGTTTTTGCCTTGTAGAGAACTGAAAAATTGTTACTACTAACAGCATGACCTGTGAGTAGTATATGTTCGCAAATTGCTGATTTTTGTGCAGGAGCTGCACCCCTCTTTAATAGTTTTTGAGGAAGATGCTGATTTATTCTAGTTTTGAGCCTCTTTTTTGATCTGCCGATGTACTGAGCGTTGCAGGTACATTGAAATTTGTATACAGACAAAGGTGTTGACGTCACAGAGAGGCCTTCTTTTTCATTCGTGCGCATCAGTTTTGTTGTGTTGAACACCACTCTCACCTGTATTGATGGAAACTGTGCTTTAGTCGCTCGAATTACATTTCGGTTGAAGACATCAGTTGGAAGATCACCTCCAAAGGGAACACTAGGCGGTACTCTCTGGGGAGTTTTGTTTTCCTCCAAATTGGCCTCGATTTTTTTGCATTGCCTCAAGTTTTTTTCGATGAACCAGTCCGGATAGTCATTATTTCTCAACGCTACGCGAAGCAAAGTTAGTTCTAATTCAATGTTCGGTGAACAAATCCTGCGTATTCGTGTGCTCAAATTTATTATTAGGTTCGTTTTGTACGCTATTGGCATACTACTGAAATAATGGATATATTATCCAGTCCAGCTTGATTTCTTGTGAACTGACCTTGAGAAGGTACCTTCTTCATCTCTCGTTATTCCTACATCTAGGAAGAACAAATATCCGTCTTGTTCTTCTTCTATTGTAAACTTGATTGCTTGGTCTACCTTGTTTATGTAATGTAGCAGTGCATTTGTATCTTCATCCTTTTCAACGACCACGATAGTATCGTCAACGTAGCGTACGTAAAAATGAGCTCCATTGATAAATGGTTTTAAACCAGTCGTTTCTAAATGATGCATGTATATGTCTGCCAATACTGGTCCAAGAGGACTACCCATAACTATGCCGTCAATTTGTCTGTAAAAGACTCCTTGGAATACGAATTGTACGTTGGATGTGCATAATAAAAGTAGTTCTCTCATGTCGTCTACTTCTATCAGTGCTTCGCGAAGCGTTGAGAAATAATGGCTATCCGGACTGGTTCATCGAATTCAACTTGAGGCAATGCAAAAAAATCGAGGCCAATTTGGAGGAAAACAAAAACTCCCCAGAGAGTAACGCCTAGTGTTCCCTTTGGAGGTGATCTTCCAACTGAAGTCTTCAACCGAAATGTAATTCGAGCGACTAAAGCACAGTTTCCATCAATACAGGTGAGAGTGGTGTTCAGCACAACAAAACTGATGCGCACGAATGAAAAAGATAGCCTCTCTGTGACGTCAACACCTTTGTCTGCATACAAATTTCAATGTAACTGCAACGCTCAGTAAATCGGCAGATCAAAAAAGAGGCTCGAAACTAAAATGAATCAGCATCTCCCTCAATAACTATTAAAGAGGGGTTCAGCTCCTGCACAAAAATCAGCAATTTGCGAGCATGTACTACTCACAGGTCATGCTGTTAGTAGAAAAAATTTTCAGTTCTATACAAGGCAAAAACAGAGAAAAAGCTTCTAGCTTTTGAAGCTATTGCAATTACTAAGCTGACGCCCTGCTTAAACGTGCAGAAAATAATTCAAAAAGAAATGAAATTGGACTGGAACAAAGACATAACTGAAAGCCTTCAAAAATAGCCAACGTTTCAGCAAAATACGACACATCCATCAATTACGGACGCTATTACAATGAAAGCGATGACACACAAATGACGTTACGCAAAAGGAGTGGTCTAAATTGCGCAAAACAAAGGCTAACATAACGAAGAGGAGATTGGTTACGACAAAATGTACAGTGGGATTGGATGAACGAATATACTAACGAATCCAGAACAATGTCTGTAGACTGGTAGAAATAAGATTTATTAATAAATGTTATTCCATGGAGTACATTGTTTGTCTTTTATATATATATATATATATATATATATATATATATATATTATTTGGTGGGAAGAAAAACTCACGCATTAGACAGATGAAATTACATTAACTTGGTTTTGACAGAACTATTTCGCCTAAGCTAAATTAGAGAAGAATTAAGTAATCATTAATTGTGCGGGTATTGATAATAATTATTTAACCGAAATTTGCAAATTTGTATTTCACCGACAGCACAACTACCGTCAGTCACACGTAACGATGCATTTCGACCTTCCATGATCATCATTAGAGCACGACGGCACGGCTAACGACAATCAAGGTAAAATGCATACAAAATGTATTAAAAAGCGAATATGCATTTCTAATCTCAAGTAGTCTAGCATACATTGTGATTGCATAGAAAGTGTACAGCTAATATACCAATAAAGTGCAATGTATTAGCAACTACCAGAGGAGAGGGCCGCATATCTCATTTCGCTTAGCTTATATAGGCGCTGTGGTATTATACTCATTAACGTGTGTGCCGTCGTGCTCTGATGATAATCATGGAAGGTCGAGAAGCGTCAGTGCGTGTGACTGACGGCAATTTTGCAATTTTCTTCGAATTTTTGGAATACAATGGAATTGGTGTTTATATGATGCTCGCAAACTTGATTTAATAATATTGATCACCACCATCAAGGTTTTAATTAAAACTATTTACTGATGGCGTACAGTCGAAATTAGTTAGATTGCTCGTTGCCCATTATGACGACTTATCGGTTTGCATTCGCACTAGTGCTTCTCTGAATCTTTTGCAATTGGCTCTGGCCTTTTACAAGATTATGACGTTTTCTGTTTAGTTGTATTCTTATTGCAATCTTTTTAAAATCGTCACAACTTTTTTCGGCGTGTAAATCGGCAGTCACAGTAGGCTCATTGGCGTCGAATACAATGACGAGGCTGTTCTGACGGTGGAAAAGACAGATAAATGCCAGAGTGCTACCAATTTATTTCAAGAAATAGTATTCCGGTACGATCCGAAGCTATACACAAGTGATCGTTATGGCCAATTATGATCCGGAACCTAAGCTCTTGCTATAAGGCCCCCTACAGCCATTCAATTATTTAGTTTACCTGAGAACTCTGCTGCCACCACATTTATCGGCTCTGCCGAGATTTCCCCTTTGGCAAACGACTGGTGTTACTCCTCTATTTTACTACGAATTAAGTTCAAATTTTTTACGTCAAGTACATTGTAGATCCTCCTTTTTCTGTGATGTCTGAACATGATTATCTATAGTTGCTAGCGGCTGGACTGCATTGTAAATATATATATATTCGGATAAACGCCGGGTGAGCTAGATGATGAACTGCTCAACAATAATATTAACTAGCCGACCAGTTCTACTTGGCTGCTCATTGACAAACTAATCCCATTGAATTTTGCTTTGGAATGTCGTTTGCGTTGGTTAGAGCACTGTTTGAGAAGGCGAATTCTATATCCTGCTAGCCAGGCTACTGAGGCAACTCTATTTAATGTCTGAAAACACTGGAGGAGTAGGCAAACCGTCTCTTTGGCAGATTCCATTATTCTCGAAATCGGTCACTTTATCGTGCCACATAGTATCCCCACTAACCATGGGAGACTTCAGTTGGCTAATTTTAGTGAGAATCTACTGTCGAAAAAGGTAAAATTAAAGGACCTAGCTAATTTTGCTTTTTGACATAGGCCTGTCTGAATCTCACCAGACGACATCCTGATTTACGTTTGTATACGTATTTTGTTACGAATTGCATTTTAAGAGCGACTACGCACACGCACGTATTGAATCTACTTTCATATGTGGAAGCTTCTTTATTCGTGTATATTCACGTGTTGTTGGATGTTGTATATGTGTAAATGTCTGCTTGATATTTACTCGGATTATTTTCCTAGCGACTTGTTAGGGTATCAGCCGTAAGTAACTGACAATTGCTCGGTTTATTTACACTATGCTTTGTTCGTTTTTGTCATGACTGGTAGTGAACAGAATTTCGGAATTTCTCAAACAATGCTGTTGTCTTAGGAAGACGTATACACATTCTACAAGTTTTATTTTCATTAGCGAATTCTTCATATTTTAGGTACCGACTTGCCTTATACTACCTCTGCTGGTGCGAAAAAATAGATTCCGCCCTTTCTTTAAACAAAATATTCGGTATTTTATCGACATTGAGAGCAAGTTACTTAATTATACAACTAATAAAAATGAAACATATATGACTTATGTGTTAAATGGATAAATAAGCGAGTCGCTTTTACTATTTAAGATCATGATGTCCTATACATCAGTAATGCTATGCATATTGCATAAAATTCCAATTTTGATCACCTAATTTGAAGGTATTTTAATTTTTCTAAAAGGTTTATCGATTTACAGCTCAGCCGTTGGTTGAATGTATTTTCGAGCATGGGATGGCAACTTGTTTTGCTTATGGCCAGACGGGTTCTGGGAAGACACACACAATGGGCGGTGAATTCGAGAAGCAAGGAGTTCAGAATTGCACGAGCGGCATTTATGCTATGGCAGGTATGACTTTTATCTTATAGACATCCAAATTTTTTAAATAATACATGTTGTTGCGCGGTTCTGACATCCTTTGAATTGAGACCGCAAGCTGCTATTGCGGGACAATTGATAGCACTCGTGGGTAGGTAAAATCTTGATTCCTTTACATTGCCACGCGTACAGCGCGGTTGTTTCACTGATTGATGTGTTCTCACCGGCACCGTCTTAAGTGTTCCAAATTAATTTTGTTTGCCGAAAATGCTAGTATGTATTAGGTGTTGCGAATCTACTTGCATATATATTAGTTCTCCGCACCAAACAGTATTTAACTGTTATATATTGAATTGAATGATGTCATGCTTACCGAAAAATGTGATAACTGATATCGATCAAGGTTAGAGTGTATGGATTTACTGGAGTAACAGGTGTTCAGAAATTGTAATTCTCAATTTCGGTGAACTATAGCATAAATTGATATCCATCAGGTCGGTACCATGTACCGACTCGGAAACCATAGTGTTAGTACCATGTACCATTTCAGTACAATAATGTTGGTATCAGTTACTAACACAATAGCCATAATGTTAGTATCCTTTACAGACTCGGTATATATATTATATAGTGTGAGTTAGCGTTGAAGTCGCATTGTCGTTGACTTTAGATTATGTTAGCTTCACTATTACAGGTTTACACATTCGTCTAGGAGATTGTACCGTCCTATTATTCCACATTCTTCTACCAAATATATAGTGGTTAAAGGGCGTAATACCGGCTCCTACTGATGAGTCGCCAGTAAGCACGAAACGAATGTGCATGAGATTATACTTTCCGTTCATGCTGCCTTTGGTTTATCCTTCTGGTCACAACTGAACTAATTTGTTACTAGGTTCGCAAAACCTAATACATACTTGCATATATATTAGCTCTTCGCAACAAACAGTATTTAACTGTAATATATTGAATTGAATGATGTCATGCTTACCGCGAAATGTGATAACTGATATCGATGAAGGCCAGAGTGTATGGTTTAACTGGAGTAACAGGTGTTCGGAAATTGTTGTAATTCTCAATTTGGGTGAACTTTAGCATAAATTTATATCCATCAGGTTGGTATCATGTACCGACTCGGAAACCATAGTGTTAGTATCCGGTACTCATCGATTTCAAAAAATGGTATCAGTTACTAACACAATAGCCATAGTGTTAGTATCCTTTACAGACTCGGTATATATATTATATAGTGTGAGTTAGCATTGAAGTCGCATTGTCGTTGACTTTAGATTATGTTTGCTTCACTATTACTGGTTTACACATTCGTCTAGGAGATTGTACCGCCCTATTATTCCACATTCTTCTACCAAATATATAGTGGTTAAAGGGCGTAATACAGGCTCATACTGATGAGTCGCCAGTAAGCACGAAACGAATGTGCATGAGATTATACTTTCCGTTCATGCTGCCTTTGGTTTATCCTTCTGGTCACAACTGAACTAATTTGTTACTAGGTTCGCAACACCTAATACATACTTGCATATATATTAGTTCTCCGTAACAAACAGTATTTAACTGTTATATATTGAATTGAATGATGTCATGCTTACCGCGAAATGTGATAACTGATATCGATGAAGGCCAGAGTGTATGGTTTAACTGGAGTAACAGGTGTTCAGAAATTGTTGTAATTCTCAATTTCGGTGAACTTTAGCATAAATTTATATCCATCAGGTTGGTACCATGTACCGACTCGGAAACCATAGTGTTAGTACCATGTACCTTTTCAGTACAATAATGTTGGTATCGGTTACTAACACAATAGCCATAGTGTTAGTATCCTTTACAGACTCGGTATATATATTATATAGTGTGAGTTAGCGTTGAAGTCGCATTGTCGTAGACTTTATATGATGTTAGCTTCACTATTGCAGGTTTACACATTCGTCTAGGAGATTGTACCGTCCTATTATCCCACATTCTTCACCTAAATATATAGTGGTTAAAGGGCGTAATACCGGCTCCTACTGATGAGTCGCCAGTAAGCACGAAACGAATGTGCATGAGATTATACTTTCCGTTCATGCTTCCTTTGGTTTATCCTTCTGGTCACAACTGAACTAATTTGTTACTAGGTTCGCAACACCTAATACATACTTGCATATATATTAGTTCTCCGCAACAAACAGTATTTAAATGCGGGAAATGCTTTTGTACCAAGTTTTGCCGATTTGCCTTTACGTTTCCGGACGTCTTTTCTTGCTCCATCATCAGGATATTACTGCAATACTCACAGAAAAACTTGTGGTAAAGTCCATCAATCAGTGAAACAACCAAGCTGTACGACTGGAAATGTTAAGGAATCAAGAGTTTATCGACATACGAGTGACATCAGTATTTGTTGCTTTTCTTTAATTTAACTGTTTTTAAAGAAAGGTTAGGTAGACATGACAGAATGCGAACACATGCCAATTTTCGGTCGGATAACGTTGTAGCCAAAGTCTTCCGTACCGAAAAAATTTCATAATGACTATCTTTACACATAAGAAAATTTATCCGGGATATCTAAAAGTATTAACGTTTATTATATCCTGTTCTACCGACTGATTAACTTTTTCATTTATAAAATACACCGGCTCCTGGTAAGGTGTTGAGGAACGCGACTGGCGACAATACGTTTTAATAGCGAAACCGATTTTGAGTTATCACGTTCAATTTATCTGTGTGTGTGCTCATATTCATGCATGTATGCCTGTATGCATGCACATAGTATTTATATTTATTTTTATATGCGTGGGATTGTTCGCCTATGTATAGGGATCTAAGTATACATGTATATGTATGCAGGTATGTGTGTATGTTTGTATGTATTTTTGAATGTATGGATGCATTTATGTATATATGTATGTATGTATGTATGTAGGCACATATATATATATATTTTAGCA